>CAJHZI010000837.1:312500-411060 GCA_905160935.1 Enchytraeus crypticus | reverse complement strand
TCTCTCTCTCTCTCTCTCTCTCCTCTCTCGCTCTCTCTCTCTCTCTCTCTCTCTCTCTCTCTCTCTCTCTCTCGCAGTGAAATATAGTCCTGGTCAAAAGTCCAAACGAAAGTTGAATTACGATTAAAGAAAATATGGATAAAAATGCAGAACAGGAAATGGAATATTATGGAATTGGAAGAAAAGAAATGACAATTTCAGCACACAGTAGAGAGGGAAATCAATAAATGCCAGGCTCAAAAAACAAAAATGGAACAAATGAAAAATGGAATCTTTCGAAGGAGGTTTAAGAGAAAATTGACAAAGAAATTTATGGTTTTCACAAGGCAGAAATTGCTCAGATACCTCGGATCACATCTGAAATGTTTCATAAAATGGATGAAAGAAGGAACAGGAAAAATAATAACATGAACTGTGGACGGAAAGAATATGCAAGATTAAATAACGAGCTTAGTACAACTGACAAGGCAAGAGAGCAACGGTGGAATGATAAGTGCGACGAGCTAACAGAATACGATAAAAGAGGACGTTCTGAGCTGCTGTACCAGGAAGTTCGAAAATTAACAAAAACCAAAAAGATAAAAAGGAATATAAAACTTCCGTATAAACAGCAAAGATGACAAGCGGAAGACAGAGATGAGTGATGAATAGGAAAGGTGGAAACTCTGAATATTCGAAAGATTAATTCGTTAATTTTGGATTATTGGATTACATCACTAAGTCCGTTAGGACTAAGCCGTTATCGAAACCTGTCAGGGATCAGATTTGTATTCTTAATTTGTCTATAGTGAGGCTAATTAATTGTAATAGGTTTATTTTCAATTACACACATGTGATATTTCGTGTGATGTCTGTAAGAGATGGGACATCTTCGACAATGTCTCAGAGATATTAGGCCTAGATACTTTCGATGCGGCTAAGTTGGAATCGCTTGGTTATGAATGCAGGCAGTGTGTGCAAGAGAAAACAATACAAAAGCTTGAGGATCAGGTAAAAATGATTGGAGTGAAGGAAGTAAAGGAAGATGTTAAGGAACTAAAAAAGGATGTGGTTGAGTGTTTGGCTCTGAAGCAAGCTTTGACTGGACTGGAGACAACTTCAGTAGCTTTGACTGAATTGAAAGAGGCTTTGGGTGATGTGAAGGAGATAAGGGATGGATTGGAGGAGATTGGACATTTATATAATAGAACAATGGAATTGGAGAAACCAAAGAACATTCCGAAAGAGGTTGCTGAATTAAAGAAACTTAAGAGAGATGTAGAGAAAGACCTCAAGGAGGCTAAGAAGGAAGTGGAAGATCTGTCTGGAATTAAGAGAGATTTAGACAACAATGCGAAAATTGTTGAGGACCTACAGAAAGATGTTGGAAAGGTTGAAGAATGGAGGATGATAGTAAGCAAAAATTCTATACAGGTAAAGCTAGTATCAGAGCAGCTCGACATGGAGCAGAGGAACCTGAATGTAATAGTACATGGCGTTAAAGAAAGCTTAACAGGAGACAATGAGGAAAGTGATAGAGAAAAGGTTAACAATATTTTTAGTAAAGGGCTCAACATGAAGACCAAACATGTCTTAAAGTTATCTAGGATAGGCAAGTTGAATGAGGATAACGAGAGGCCTAGGCTTATTAAGCTTGAACTAAGCTCAGTTGAAGGAAAGGTAGAGGTTCTAAAGAGAGCTAAAGCAACTCCGAGAATCTGAGGACTACATGAAGATTTTCATAGTGCCTGACCTCACTAAGAAACAACAGTTATTGGATAAGGAACTTAGGGATAAGGTTAAAGAATTTAGGTCGGAAGGAACAAATAATGTGGTAATTAGCAAAGGAAAAGTAGTAAAAAACGTAGATGGAAAACAGGTAGTGCTATATATTCCGAGTATAGAGAAGAAATAGACAAATACATATGTATTAGTCAAAGTAGATTAGATCAATCTGGTAGCTCTAATGAGGTAACAAAATCAATAGATACGTTAGACTGTATGTTTTGTAATGCTAGGAGTATTGTTAATAAACGTAATGAATTAGAACTATTGGTAGAGCAGAATAATTATAGTATCATTGGCATCACTGCGACTTGGTTAAATAGTTCAATAGATAACTCTGGAATAGAATTAGAAGGTTATAAAATTTTTAGAAGAAGATAGAATCAGTTCTGTTAAAACCACAGGAGGAGGGGTTCTATTTTACATCAAGGATCATATAAATGTAGTGCAGAGAGATGACATATGTGATACCAATCTTCCTGAAAGTCTATTTTGTACCATAGAGTGTAATGGCGAAAAATCACTACTAGGCATATGTTATAGATCACCAGATAGCACAGCTGATAATGACTTAGGATTATTCAATTTGTTTGAGCAAGCTTGTAGTGACTGTAAAAATTGTGCGATACTAGGTGATTTCAACTTCAAGGAATTAGTACGGAATAATTTAGATTCATTATCAAATGATCATCTATTAATAATCTGTATAAATGATAACTTCATGTTTCAGTTAGTTAGTGAACCTAGTCGAAATGGAAATTTTTTAGATCTATTATTTAGCTCAGATGAAAATATTGTAGAGAATATAATGGTTAGAGAACCATTAGGAACTAGTGATCATAGCATGATAGATTTTCAATTAATCACTAACAAAATACAAACTGAGAAAGAGAGTAAAGTATTGAATTTTCACAAAGGTAACTATCACACTATAACTGCAGCTGCTCAACTAAAGGGTTGGGACAGCATATCCTTGAATAATGTTAATGATATATGGTCAATTTTAAAGAATGATATATTAGAAATCAGAAAAAATTGATACCTTTAACATATAGGTCGAAAGTAAAATGCAAATGGGCAACACAATTATGCAAAAAGTTAAGGAGAGCAAAGAGACGAGCTTGGGATAAGTATATAAAATCGGGTAGAAATTTGTCATAATACAATAAGTATAAGGAGAAACTAAACAAGTCTACTAGGACAAATGATGAGGCAAGGAAACAGTTTGACATTAAATTAGCTAATAATGTAAAAAATGACAATAAAAGTTTCTTTGCCTATGTTAGAAATAAAGAGAGAAACAAAGTTAAAGTAGGTTCATTGCGGGATGCTGATGGTATCATTATCACTGATGATGAGCTCATAGCAAACATGTTCAATGATTACTTTAGCAGTGTTTTTACAGTAGAAAATCTAGACAATATTCCAATAGCAGATAGAATATTTTCAGGTCTAGAATCAGAATGTTTAAGTGAAATAGTCATTGACAAGGAAATAGTGTTAAAGAAACTTAGTGAAATTAACTGTAATAAAAGTTCAGGTTCAGATGATCTTCATCCCAAGTTACTATTTGAGCTGAGACAACAATTAGTAGGGCCCCTTACTAAATTGTTCAATCTATCGCTCGAAACTGGGATTGTACCTCAAGACTGGAAAGAGGCCAGGGTGCCTCCCTTGTTCAAGAAAGGTAGAAGAGACAAACCTGAGAACTATAGGCCTGTTAGTTTGACTAGTATCATAGGTAAGGTGTTTGAGAGTATTATTAAGGATAGTTTAGTTACACATTTCAATAGTTATGGATTAATTAGAAATAGTCAGCATGAATTTACCTAAAATAGATCTTGTCTAACAAACATCTTGAGCTTTATGGAATCGGTCATAATGCATGTTGATAACAGTAATCCAGTGGACATTGTCTATTTGGATTTTGCTAAGGCGTTTGATAAAGTCCCATACGAGAAATTGTTTTGTAAACTTTTGAAGCTCAAGGAGTTACTGGCTCTGTCCTGAATTGGATTACAAGTTGGTTAACCTCCAGGAGACAAAAAGTTTGCATTTCAAATCACGATTCGGCTTGGCGCAGTGTCACTAGTGGGGTTCCACAAGGTTCAGTGTTGGGTCCAATTTTATTTTTGGTATACATTAATGACTTAGACAACAGCACAATATCCAAAATGAGTAAGTTTGCTGATGATACTAAATTATGTAAAAATATAGGTAATCTAGAGGATATGTTATCACTTCAGAGAGATTTAGACAGTTTGCATAATTGGGCAACTACTTGGCAGATGAGCTTCAATGTTGATAAATGTACAGTTATGCATGTAGGTCACAACAATAGTTGTAATCAATATAAGCTTGGTAATGCAGAACTAAAATCATCTATTAAAGAAAAAGATCTAGGTGTCATTATTGATAATACCCTAAAATTTTCAGAGCAGTGTAAATCAGCAGTAAATTGTGCTAATCGCACTTTAGGTTTAATTAGGAGAACTATAAAAAGTCGTAATAAGGATGTAATAGTTAAATTATATAAAGCATTAGTAAGACCTAAATTAGAATATTGCGTACAAGCGTGGAGACCTTTTTTAAGGAAGGATGTAGAATGTATGGAAAGAGTTCAAAGGAGAGCAACTAGCATGATTGCTGAATGTAGAGGTCAAAGCTATGAATCTAGATTAGATGTATTAGGTCTAATTAGTTTAGAAGATAGACATACCAGAGGGGATTTAATTCAAGTGTTTAAAATAATTAAAGGTTTTGACAATATCGAATGTGGAGAATTTTTCAAATTATCTGATTATGCTACAACTAGAGGACATAGATTCAAAATAATAAATGTAGATCCAGATTAGAGGTTAGAAGAAATTTTTTCAGTCAGAGAGTTGTCAATATATGGAACGTGTTACCTCAGTATGTAGTAGAGGCAGAGTCAGTGAATGCTTTTAAGAGTAGGCTAGATACGTATTGGAAAGAAATACATTGAATTGATAAATTGTATGTATGTTTTGTGTAGATGGGCTGATTAGTTGCACACTACATGAGAGTATTTGGTTTCTAGGTATTCATGAGTGTGGGTAAGACTTGTATGTGTGTGTTATGTGTAGGTGTGGGTATGTCTGTACACATGTATGTATGTCTCTGTATGTTTCTGCATATATGCATGTATGTAATGTAATGTATGACTATATTTTTCGAATTGTTGATATGCCTAGTATGTAGTTATATGCATGCTTGCATATTTTTGTCTGTAAGGTCGACGTGTGTATATACAAGTGAGTGTATTCTATATTTATATATGTAGGTGTATGTGCAATTGTGTATGTGTGTATATATTTATGTGTATGTATATATGTATATGTGTATGTGTGTATATATGTGTGTATATGTATATATATATATGTGTGTATATGTGTATATATGTATATATGTGAATGTATGTGTGTGTATATATGTGTATGTATGTATGTATGTGCGTGCATGTGTATGTATGCATACGTATATATATATGTGCATATTTATGTGTGTATCTGTATATATATATATATATATATGGATGTGGGGTATGTGTGGATATATGTATGTATGTATATGTATGTATGCAAGTATTTGAGTGTTTGTATGTATTTTTGTACGTGTATATGTGCAAATGTGTGTGTTGGTGTGTATGCATGTACATGTATGTGAACATGCATGGGTGCATGTATGTATGTGTATTTTTGCATAGTTGTATACCTGTGTGTAAGTTTATACTTGAGCTGGTTATGTGTGTGTGTGGTTTGCTGGCGAGTGTTTAGTTTTTTTTTTCTAATGATCTTCTTTTGAAGCCTATCAACTTGTCAAGGTTTGTATCTTTTTTTTCCCCTTTACGGGCTGGTCTCTATGTTTAGAGGTATATAATTACAGCTAATACTGGTGTTACAGGTCTTTGTGACCTCCTTAACTAGTATAATTATGTTAAGTTAAGTTAAAAGCATTAGGTTTTTAGGAACAGGAATCATCACTGTCTTCATGTAATCTCCTGGCCAGATCAGTCTCATACATTTGCGTGCATAACTCTACAAGTTTCAGTAATACGTCCCCCTTAATCATTTTCAGAAATTCTGCTGGTATGTAATCTATCCCCGACACTTTTCCTTATTGCATATTTCTAATTTTCTCAAGAATTTCTTCTTTCACTATAGCCGGTCCCTTCCCTAACATGGTTTCATCTGGCAGTTCAAAATCAATTACTTTAAATTTAGTTTTCCGTCTCTGTCATACAAATCCTTGAGCAACATATTCTTTCAAACTTTGAACCACCTTATTGAACACACACTTACTTATAAGTTATAACCTAGTGAATGGTTCAATGATAACTATTATATGGTCAAATGCTGATGAACTAGTTAATAACGAGATGACTATGATGACTTAAAACCATGGATCAGTATATGTGGGTTCAAATCCTGGGCTCACATGACAACAATGTCGCTTTCGAGAGATGAAACTGACGTTAACACTGGCATTACACATTATGCAGTATATGTGCATTACACAGTTCATTACACATTAATGCAATATATACATATATATATATATATATATATATATATATATATATATATATATATATATATATATATATATATATATATATAAAATCATCATCATCATCATCATCATCATCATCCCTTGAATCCCAGTTTAACTAAGGTCGGGATACGAATAGACTGTCTCAAATCCTCTCTGTCCTACACCACACCACCAACCAATCCCCTATATAATTTCTCATTACATTATATTTATATTATATTATTATTATAATATTTTATATTATATTTATCACTACTGTTTATCATTACTTTTTTCAGTGTTTAATATTACAATAAGTAGATCAAATCCGAAGCCAGTTCTGGCAGGAATTGTTTTAAATCCGCTTTCGCTTCCATCGGATTTGAAAAATATAGTATATTATATTTCAAAAAGTTAACACTCATTATAGTGAAACGATCACCTATGTTGATGTCTATCACTTTGTAATACTACATGTTTCAATCGTTAGGCAATTTAGACCATTTTCCATATAGCCAATTCAGTGAATGTTCAAGATTTTACTCTCAGATCAGCGCAGACGAGATTCGAACCCCAGATGGTTCAATTCACCTCATGATTTGTCATTTAAAATTTCATGACGTTACCCCTATGCTATTAAGCCATTCTAATATATACATATATATATATAAAATCATCATCATCATCATCATCATCATCCCTTGAATCCCAGTTTAACTAGGGTCGGGATACGAATAGACTGTCTCAAATCCTCTCTGTCCTATACCACACCACCAACCAATCCCCTATTCGAGACTTTTTCATTCGTTTAAATTTTTGTAGCAATTTCTGGAGCCTAGGCGCTCACCAACCAAATGCCCTTTCTGATGTTGGTATGGATCTTAGTGCTTTAGTCGCCTTCTACGACACGTGCAGTCACCAATTGGTCAATTCTTCAAACAACCTGGACACAACACGGGGAATATATATATATATATATATATATATATATACAAATATATAATATATATAAATTATATATATATATATAATATATATATATATATATATATGCGATACATTATATATATTATGTATATTAAATATTATTATATATTATATATATATATATATATATATATATATATATAGAATATATATATAGAATATATCTATATTCTATATAGATATATATAGAATATAATATAATATATATATATATAATTATATATAGATATAATAATATACTATACTATAATACGATACTATAATATATATATAGAATATATCTATATTCTATATATATATATATATCTATATTCTATATACTGTATATATATATATATATATATATATATATATATATATATATATATATATATATATATATATATATTTATATCACACACAATATATTTATGTCCTGTAGTCCTCATTAACTCCTCTTTCACTTCATGGTTATTAGTATTAATTGTCTGTGATAAATTCTTTTCTGTATGATATGATTTAAATGGGAAATTTGCATGCGATCCCTTTATGTGCAAATTGTAACTTACAAGAATATCGTATATCAGATTAAGAGTTGACTAATCTGATACACAAACGTCAATTTACTCATACAAGGATTATGTCCCTAACATCATCCTTGCATGAGGAAACGAACATTAAACCTATATTATTAAACAAACGAGAATTTATAAATCGAAAACATGCCATAAATACAAATTTTGCAATAGTATGCAATAAAAATATAAGAACTGAAAGATAGTATGAGATGAATGAGGAGGCTTTCTTACCAACCTCCTGAACAAGATATTCTTTTACATTGTGAAGCCTATCAATGCTGGGTCTCTGATCACTATCAGGAATCCTACCAGATGCTTCCTTACTTTCCTTTCCTCCGCCACTGGCATTGTTACAGGATCCCTCCCTTGCTGCCTCTTCCATAAACATGAAACCAGAGTTAGACAACTGTTGCAGCAATTTGCGGACTATCTCGTCACCCTCAAATGAACTGATATCTTTCTCAATATCAACCATACGTGCAGGCGATATCAGATCATCTTGCCCTATCAGCCCCACTGAGCCATTCATGCTCAAGGGTAGTACGTAGTCTACAGTAGCACCTAATGGTGAGTGAACAGTAAAATCTATGGGAAGTTTTGTACAGAAAACAGAACATTCTTCAACTACTGCGTGATCAAATCTGAGTGCTCGAGAATATTTTGCTACACAAGAATTACTAGTGGTACAGAGCGGACGAGAAACAATTTGAGGTATAAAGCCACGAAAGATCAACCATTCAGGAGACCGATATGATGAAAGCAGATATTGTCGACAAGACTGACTGTATGTTAGACTGCATGTTAGACGACTGGCCATTTCTAAAACCTGCAAATATCATAATAAACAAATTACATTAATTACTTAAACTTCGAGTAGTATTCCTATAAACCAAGTTTACATAGATTTCATGGAATTGTTAACTAGACCTAATGGGTAAATATTAATGGCTATATATTATAGGGCTAGGCAGCCTCTACGACAACTTCAAAAGGGTTTCAAGTATATATTTTAAATTATTTATTTTCAATTCTGCAACACTAAAATTATACTAAAAAATAAAAATAATATTGCAGAGAAGCAAATGTTCAAGACATCTACATGAGCATTAGCAAATAAGTGCAATACGACAACAGTAGCAGCATTAAGTTAGCCCATGCAAAGACATACGGATAAAAGCAGGGTTGGGTTTTGAACCGGTTTAAACCATCCTAAACTGTCCAAAACTGTCTTAAACTTAATATGATGCAGATAAAATAGAAATTGGCAACATTCATAACATAAGCCTAAGTACTAAGTACAGCAATTGATTTACAGTTATGATAAGTCATACACAAATTATGCGCATTATTGCATTATGCATTCAAAAGAATGCATAATGAAATAGAAATATCTTAAAGCTATAAAATCTTAAAATCTGTACTTCTATATATATATATAAATATGAAATTATTTAGTCTACACACATATAACATGCAAGTAAGTGCAAGAAAAAAGAATGCATAATGTAATAAAAATAACTTAAAGTTAAAAAATCTTAAAATCTGTACTTCTGTGTATATATATGAAATTATTTAGTCTACACACATGTCACATGCATTAACTAACATTAATCTAACTATGCAAATTATCACTTTTAGCATATTACCAAAAGGCCATTAAGGCTCTTATTCCTTTAGCAAATATTAATGATAAACTAAAAGAGTAGAATTTGTTAACATAGTAGGCAACTAGAAAAGTTACGTGAAATGATATGAATTATAACGTTTAACTAATAATACTAATAGAGAGAGAGAAATAATAACACAACAACAACACGCACTTGGAGTGCTACTGTGGTCCATCATAACAATAAACATTAAAGCTATCAGCTATCAGTCAAGCAATGAGCAAAACGTTGATGTCTATTACACAGTGCAACTCCATATCCTGAAAGCCAGACCAAGGATATGAAATTAAATTTGGGGATTTTAAAGTAAGGCTTAAGCATTCATCACAACCAAAGGATAGGAAGGAGGTTAAAAACACATTTTAAAAGATAAAATACAAGTACTTAGTAAACAACACATGTACTAAAAATTATGCTAATTCCTCACAAAAATGTGAGAGATTAGCTGAATATCATAGAAGAGAGAGGTCTGATCTACTGTATCTAGTTCTAAGTCAGGTGATTGATAAGAACTTTTAAGAAAAGGAAAGGATATGCAAAGGACAACTATAGTATAAAAAGAAAAGATGGGGAATTGAAGACAGATCAGTAAAGGGAAGATGGAGATAATATGTCAATGAATAGTATGATAAGGCTGAGAAGCCAGTTCAGGAGGATATAAAACTCAAGGAAGAAAATGTATTAGGACATGAATGGTGAAAGGGACCCTGATATAATGAAGGAGGAATTTTTTTATGCAATTAATGGCATCAAGAAAGGAAAGGCAGCAGGAATATGTGATGTTTCAGCAGAATTCTTTACAATGAAGGAGGGAGAAACACTCAACAAGCTTGTGAAAATATGTATGAAAGTGTGCAAGTACACATATTTGGCCAGACAACTTTACCAAATCAGTTATGATCCCAAAAAAGCTAATGCTGCTGATGGTTCAGATTACAGAATAATCAGCTACTATACATTGAAGATATTATTAAAGATAGTAAATAAACTTATTCAATTGAAAACGGATATAACATTGAGCAAGACACTATTTGAGTTCAGGGAAAGCTGCAGCACAAGAGAAGCAACAGGATTAACTTGCGAATGAAGCTAAGAATATGGGAATAACATCTTTGGTTTGTAGTTTTTGAGAAGGCCACTGACAGGAATGATTGGATAAAGATACTGAATATGTTGAGAAGAATCAGAATTGACTGCAGAGATGCAAGGTTAATTCCAAACGTGTACATTAATTAAAGATTGTATGAAATCCACCAAGAACACACAGAAGTAGGTGAAATAGGAAAGAGAGAACGACAAAGATTTAGCACTTCGCCGATGTTCATTACGTGGAAGCAATGACGGAGGAGGCCAAGGAAAACTTTGAAGAAAGAATAAAAGTAGGAGGTAAATTGTTGCAAGCTGTGAGTTTTTCAGATGATCAAGTAATGATATCGGTTAGCGAACCTAGCGAGAATGGACTGCAAAAGATAATGAACAATCAGTATTACACGGCATTGAATGAAATATGGTATGAAGAACAATCTAACACAGACAATAGTGATGAATGTCCCTGGAAAGAAGTAAAGTTATTATAATATGAAAGGAAAGTGAAAGAGAGAAAGACTAAGATTAGTAATGTCATATGATTTAAAGACCCACTAATATGAAGATATGAAGAGTAAAAAGGAAGACAGAGAAGTATTGAGGTATTATATGCTATAGAACTGCTAGTGGGCAGTGCACTAAGAGAGAGAGAGAGAGAGAGAGAGAGCACATTTTATCTCAACTATGAGATACAACGTCACAGAAACTTAAATAGAGAAAAAAATACGACCAATATTTATCACTTTTATTTAACACTGCAATAATATAAGGACATAAGATACTTTGCCATACGATAAAGAAAGACACACTCAAGAAATGATATCAATGTTTGTTAACGTTGAAAATTTCACGCTTGATTGCCTCAATGTCCATAGCTTTGAGACTATATGATGAAGGAATAAATAATAGTAGTAATTATTGGTAGCTATATCATAAATTCTGGTGGTAAGGACCGTAAGGTAATAACTTCAAATAGGACTACAACAGTAAGTTTAAATCATGAGTTACCGCAAACGCCTTAACATACATCATCAGAATTTACCTTCAGATATAGGATTCAGCTTCGTTTAAAATGTAGATATATTTTAAATTATGAATTTGCTTTACTTGGTATTATTATTATACAGCATTATTGCTTGAGGTCAAAAATAAACATTAATACTACAAAGATCAGGAAACAAGACTAGTACCATGCAAGTTAATTATACTGGTTCAGAGGTTAAGGCAAAAAGATATCTTTGGTTAAGAGTCGACTTTTAACTTAACTTAGGCCTAATTATACTGGTTTAGGCATTATAATTCTTATTAATAACTTATTAATTTATAACTTATTAATTAATAATTTATTAATTTAAATGCATTTGTAATTTATCTATGGATTACAATTGAACTCTTCATATAAAGTAGTCTAGAAGACAGAATTCGGCCATGACACTGCTATATAAGTTTTCGTTGTTAATAATAATAATAATAATAATAATAATAATAATAATAATAATAATAATAATAATAATAATAATAGGCAGGCGTTAAGACTTGTAACACCAGTCTAGTCGTAATATTATACATCACCAGACATAAATTTGTAACGCGGGAAAATACTAAAATGTCATACCTTAATTGATAAATAAAAACTGATAAATCCAACTTAACAGAGACATTCATTGTTGTACATACACATACCACATCCATACATACATTCCTAGTCTGCTCTACCTAAAAACATATCTACCCAAACTTACATGTATATACATGTATGTTTGTACATGTATATATATATATATATATATATATATATATATATATATATATATATATATATATATATATATATATATATAGACTATATATATTGTTCTCTTTCCATGAAAAACATGAGTGAAAAAATAATGGAAAAATCTAGCTAGGGCTTGTTCGAAGTCTTGCTACCTGGGTGTTGCTTTGTTTACAAACATTGAACATTGTAAGGGAGTGCTCCACAAGCGGTTCCCTGAAGGAACGATTTCCATCAAGTGCGCATGCGCACAGTAATCATACGCATGCGCAGAGTAGTGAGCAGAATAACCTGATTAACTTGACATGTTTACTTTTGTTTACAAAATTGTTAGGAACACACATTATAGTGAAATGATCAACTATGTTGATATCTATCACTTTTAATACAACATGTTATATCCGTTAGGCAATTTAGTCCATTTACCGTGCAGCCAGTCTAGTGAATGTCCGAGATTCTACTCTCAGATCAGCGCGGCTGGGAATCGAACCCACGAGAGTTCAATTCACCTCAGGATCTGTCACTTAAAAACTTCATGGCGTTATCTACACCCTTAACCATTGCGCTATTGAGACATTCAAAAGGAAATCGTTAGAAAGGTCTTATCAACATTATTAGTAGCTACAATAGACTGCGCTCGTAGTTGTTCAACGGATACAACATTTGGTGGGATTATGGAACATCCAATTAATTCTAACGTCTCATTGTTGCTGGAGGATCAACCATTGACGGTAAATAAATTATTGCTACGACAAAACTAACTGCATTTAAAATTAAAATTCAAGAAGCATGTAATTTAAAATTTCCTAGTAGTATAACACTTAGTCACTTATTACTATAACAATAGACTGATAATCCCTGATTTAGATGAGAACTGTTATTTGTGATTAAGGTCAATTTGATATTGCATAATAGGCACCAAAAGAAACTATATAATCTGTCTTGAGGTACATTGATGTCTGTGGCTTTGTATCTCGCTTCATACTCAAACATAGTGGAATTTATGATATATATGTTGGGAAATGGATAATTGACTCAACTTCCAAACGATTGAGACACGTTATGTTATAAATGATTTAAATTATCATGAATGACCTTTTTTACTATAAGTTTTTATCGTCAGATATAATTAAATTCATGTCAGGCTTTTCAGTGCGTTTAAGCATTGCTCAAGTAGTCTATGCTAGTATTAAAATTACATATACATATACTATATAAAACTAATTAATCCAAAAGTAAAGTCTCTGGAATGGGTCACGAGTTTCAGAAGATTTTAAGATTATGTGTGAGCTATATTAGTACCAGTTCGATTACTAGTAGGCATAAGCATAACATTTCGCATAGAAATCTTTCCATCAAATATGACTGATAACAGTATGTAATAATATGTACCTCTGTTACAAGTTGAAGTTTCTGATTTTCTATTTCTAGTCTCATTATCTGCATTACGCAGAAACAACATAGGCAGAGTTTTCTAAAAGCAGAAGAGGCTTACCTGCAGCATGAGCTCAGCTGCTGCTTCACATGATCCAGCAGCAGCGTCATACAGAGGTACATAATATTCTTATTAGTTATCGGCAGCATCATACAGAGGTACATATTATTATTATTAGTTACAAAATGCTTTAAAATTATATTTCTACTCAACATATTTAGGCTGTTTCTTAAGAAATTAAACATAAGTTTAACTCTAATATGCTTAAAATTCATTTTACCATCTTGTCACAGACTATGAGTGCAGAAGCAGTAAGAAGAGAAGGTGGTTACTATATTGTCAGAGGTACGGAGGAGTACAATGCAGTCATCTTCTGTGTAATATAGTACCGCATCATATTTGCTGGAAAGAAATAATGGTAAAACAGCTGCAGAGGGTTCTGCTGAAAAAGTGAGTTCAGCTGGGGTATTTATGATTACACTACTTGGTGACCGCGGTCAATCTCAAACCATGAAACATATCGTTGAGGAGTGCCCTCTGACTTGCCTGTCGGGTGGTCTGTCTACGTTAAACTGCCTTACAAGTGAAGCAGATACCTGGATTATAGCATATGCTAAATAAAAAAATCGTCTGGTTATTTTTAACTAGGTCTGCTTAGTTCTGTCTATCACTGTTTAAAAACTTGAAGTCTGTTTAATTATGTTCGAGGGTGATTTAAAATAAATTATCTGGTGATCTCAAATTCAGAAGCATTAGTGGAGCAAGTATTAAGATAAGGTTGGATTAAGGATTAGCAAGTATTAAGATAAGGTTGAAATATATATGATGATCATTAGAAGTACAAGTTGAATATGTATTTAACGTCCGTTGATGCTCTCATGATGACTTGGGAACATCGCTTTAGAGCCCGGAACGGGATCAATCTGTTGTCCAGCCAGATAGGCCACTGACGAAGTGAAGGACCGCTAAGATTGCAATGATAATGAGACAAACACAGTTAATTAACAGTGCCTGCTATGTTCTAATTTATTAGTTCATATTTTATCTCAGCAACATGCATAGTCATGCTAGAGACAAGGGGAGCAAGGCACAGTACAACATCTGAAGGGGGTTCTGAGTGAGAATAATGGCAGGTTTTTGGTGGATAATACTCTTCCGTTGGCCTGGTACGACTGGTAGGGGGTACGATTGGTAGGAGGTAATAGTACATGACTTTATACAACAGAGCTATATAAGAACTATATCATCATGTCTTTTAGGGATAAGGCGAGCGATGGCGCAATGATACATAAACTTTCTTTGACGAGTGACTTATGGAGGCATCCCTAAAACCTACCAGGATCAGTCGTCACCATCATCATCATGCCAAAACCAAGCCAGTACATTGGGCCGGACGACTGAGGAAGGGCGGAAGGGATGTCAGGGCCCTCAGGCAGAGAAGAAGTGGCACTCCTCACCACCACAGCCTACCACTCACCACGCACCACACGAGCAAACATCAACATCATCAAAGCAGATCTCTGATATAGCGAGCCAGATCTCTGGGAATCACGGGATGGACAATATTATATGGTGAAATCGCGAGGGATATGGGAAACTGAGGAACGATAAGAGACTGGGGTAAGACTGTTGGAAAAAAACATTAGCAAAGGCAATTATCTTACATTAAAAGCAATTTAAATCATTATCTCACCAGATAACAAATACATTTATCTAACTTTAGCATTAAACAAAAAGACAATTGATATTGTCTTTTTGTTTACCCGGAGGACGGGAATATAATATAGGAGTTAGGAACTGAATTAGTAACTTAGCAGGCATAGTCTATATTGACGATAATACAGTAACAGAATAATACAGTAACAGAATAATACAGGAACAGAATAATACAGGAACAGAATAATACAGCAACAGAATAATACAGTAGGAGAATAATACAGTAACACGATAATACAGTAGCAGTACAGAATAATACAGCAACACATAATACATGATACAGGAAGATAATAATACATGTACAAGATACATACACAGTAGGACAATAATACATAATACATGATACAATAATACAGAATGGCAATAACATGATACAGTAACACAATGATATAGTGGACGGTAGAGGGTATATAAGAGAGTAGCTGTAGAGCTAGTCAGGAGTAGGTGAGTGACGTTAGTCGGTAGTAGGTGAGTGACGTTAGTCGGTAGTGGGTGAGTGACGTTAGTTAGTTGAGCTGTGTTGGTTAGTCGAATTGCGAACTTCATTGAGCAGTACAATTCGGACTCTGTGTTTGATGTCAATCAGGTAGATCTATAATATTATATGTGTTTATATTTGTCGTCTTTCTTAGAACCTTTATTAAAGCTCGTCCAATTTGTGGCGCAGTGTGCCTACAGTAACCACGAAACTGTCTCTGTCTCGTTGCGATTAATCGGTCTGTAGCACGGACCGGCCCCTGACTCCATCTTATGATTAATACAGTTATAATATAATTATAATACGCTATAGCGACGAATACAGATACCGATCGTGCTAAACATAGACTATAAGGCGACGGTGCAGATAGGAAACTCGAGACTTAGATACATAGACTAATTAACGACCCAATAGGTCGGTTCACATCTCGTCCCCGAAAAAGGCCTCTCGCAAGACTACGGACACAGGACATCAGGCTAAGGCATCACAGAGTGCTAGGGCAACCGTAGTCTGTACACAAGTTAGACAGTATAGCTGAGAAGTCCGACTGTGAGTCATGCCGAGGATATGTGTAACTGTGTTTACAGTAGTTTGGTATATTGCTACTGTCTCGCACTTTATTGTGCTGCCTATTAGCAGAGATAAGGCGCATATGCCTATTAACTTTCTGCTTTCACGCTTCTTAAATAGCACTCCATCAATTAAAGATGTAATACTATCATAAGCTACTAAGCCTGATGCACACATTAATGTAGCCTATAGCTTGATATTAATATGGCTTCTGAGGTAATTCCCGTTGCCTTCCTCAGTTGTTACTCGGTTGCCTATTAAGATATGTGAAGTTTACGGTTTGTCTATTCCTTATCGTTCTGAACACAACACAGGAAATTGCTAATGTATAAATGCCGTAAAACTACAGTATTTCATTTTACATTAGAATATTATTTGTTAAGTCTGTAGATGTGTTGGTTTTATTTTTAATTGTTCTTCAAAGAGGGGTTTTATTTCAGTATTTTATGATGTCTCGTGTTGGAAGTAAACTAATCTCTGCCTGTATGCTATTTCTATATAGGTACATATATTGATTCTTAGCTCTGAACAATCAAAAGCTTATTTACTGATTTATGTATTTGTTTCAGAAATTGTTTTTGTTATTTACTTGCGCAGACGACATACCCCATGTGCTAGAGAGTGTCCTTGCTTAGTGTCTGTCTCTTGTAGTTTTCGTTATTTCCTCCTTCAACTTTTTGCTAATTTAGTAATCGTTGCCTTTGAGAGCGCGCTGATCGTTGCTAGCGTGGATTTAAGATTACTTTAAACCCCAGGAGATTTTTCATTAACCGATGTTAACACTCGGATTACCATGGTGGTCACCCATCCATGTACTAATTGGGCTGAATTTTGCTTAACTTCGTTCATGGACACACAGCTAAGCACTGTAAATCCCGCCCTGAGATGCACATATTTATGCTTGACTTTATTCTAGGGGAATATTGACTTAACACTGATGTGCTGATGTTGATGATCCTGGTAATCGATGTTGTCATGGACAACAATACGACTCTAGTCGTCTTATTATTTGTGTTGTTACTTGTAAAATATTGGTATTTGAACCTACTGGTTACAGATTAAAACATCATCTTGCGAATAGGTTTAGGCCGTGTAAAAGGGTAACACCAGGCCCTAAAAATTGTGACAGTTCATTAGCCCTCTAATACCTCTTTACCCATTGGAGGAAACCAGTTACTATAAATTGCCAACTTGTCACATGTACTCTTGATGCTTTTGAGCAGTAAATTTGAAGAAATTTAAAAATTATTTCCATTAATTATACTTTAAATGGGTATGTGCAAGGCACTCTAGCATTGGATACCTGAGTTGTTTCGGGAAAATGTGAGAATTGATCCCTACCAGGCATCTGCGTGTGTTCGTAAGAAGTAACTGAAACAGATATAGCTGTGAAGAGTCGTTTTGCCTTTTGGTTAAACTTTATGATTACATATTAGTATATTACTTGTTTGTGCTTAAATATTACAGATTAATAATTTACTCATGTTTTGTTTGGATTACTGTAAACATGACCATTGACTATTTTGTAAGAAGAAACCAATCATATATAATCAATCAGGAAGGCATTGAGAAGCTTGTAATTAATTATAAATATTACTTTGAATGACGACAAAAATTCACTCATGCTATGAAGTCTCTCTTCATTAGCCTAGATAGGCCTATTCCTTTTATTGTCCTCAATAATTTAATGAATAATGATACAATAGTTTTAGCAAATTATTAGTTTACTGCACACTGTAATATTTTAAAATAGCCTCTGCTTATCTCCATCGCACAACCCTAGAAACCAGGATAACTAGAGGAGATCTTATAGAGGTTTATAAAAGAATGCATGGGCTTACCGAATTAAGAACAACAGATTTTTTCAGATTCTCCATTAATGGTTTAAGAGGTCACAGCTATAAGTTGTTTAAGCCTAGTGTAAGGACAGACTTAGGAAAGTTTTCTTTTTCTTAAAGGGTGATCGATAGGTGGAACTCTTTGAGTGAGGAGGTTGTGAATGCGGTGTCGGTGAATAGTTTTAAAAATAAGCTAGATGTTGTAATCATGTATGATTGGGGATTGAAATAAGCCATTGGCTTTCTTCCCTTGTTCCTGCTACCTAAGTTTGACTAATGTTTGAATAATTAAAGACGGTAGCAGTTCTAGTAAATTCTGGTAAAAACTGATAGCAAAATAAATTTGATAGTCACATAGAGCCTACGAGCTAGGTCATGGTATTGATGACAATAAATTTTACTCTGAATGGCGGGTATAAAATCTGTATCTCTATTTCATTGCTATATCACAGATATCAGAATGTATTTATTTCCTTGAACATTAGAAAATAAATTGTCATATTACTTGACTGCAGACATTCCAGAACAATCTATTCCTTTATTTCATCAAAATCAATCAATTTCTATAATTTAATACCTATAGTTTATAATAAGCCTATCTTATTCTACACAATTTAGAAAGCTACTATAAATTTTATTAATCGATAGCAAAACATTACCAAAAGTTATAGACACCGTCGTGAATGATCATTGATTTCACTTAACATACCTCTACAATTTAGTAATGAATTATAATATTAATATTTTCTATAACATGTTTGGATTTTCCGATGGTAGGCATACTTTCGGTACTGGAGAAGTTGACCTAAAAATAACCAATAAAAATCGCGCTGTTTATATTGTGAGTGGCAAGTGTCATTGCGCATGCGCAATAGTTGGAAATCGTTCCTGCAGCGAAACGCTTGTAGGGGTCCCCCTTATTTTATTATTTTTTAAATAACATATTATTAACTCGATGCATAAAAAGTAAAAAGTACTGAAGAATTTTTTAAGAAAACAAAGTATACCTTAATAGAAAATGTTTATACGTTCTTAAAATAGTTATGTTAGTTACTCGATCAAATTCTAATTAAGAACGAAAACTTTAAATTTGATGTCTGAAGTTTCAGAACTAAAAGAATACTGTACATGGCTAGTCCAATGTATACATACACAATGTTTACATACTCGCTGCTTTCACTACCTTCACGCTCCTAAAAGAGTTCTCAACCGACTAACGAGTTAATCCCTGCACAAAAAGCTATGAATTACTCGCACCTTAATTAACCTTAATTACTCACACTTCCCGCCTACAGATTATATGGGAATAATATGACTTTTGGGATGGTTTCCCATTGTCGCCCTAAGATCTTACTTAGTCTCCTCTTACGACACATGCTGTTTATGAACGGTTTATTCTCCATGTCCTGAACACAACACAACTCAGACTCGTTAATATAAAAATATTCATTGATAATTTGACAAGGTCAAAGAGTATAGTTGTATGTTCATGATTTAAATTTTTTATATTTATGATATCATTATTAAATAGTGCATATTATGAATAAAGTATATTTTGTGTATTTTTGATAATTATATTCCATCACTTTCACTATCAATTCTACAATTCTCTACTGAAGGTTTTAAAATTGGAGTCAATTCATTCAACCCACAAATCAAAAAGCTAAGATGTATACATGTACTGTATGTGTCTGACGATAAGCAAAAATATTTGAAGATGCCTATTCCTACACAATTATGTGAATAAGTTTCATGATAGACATTTAATGAACATAATTATGTATAAAACTTTCAATTGCTAATTTTTAGAAGAACCAGATTCTCAAATAGTTTGACTGTCGTTAGATTCGACCCCTGTATACGAAAAAAGATTCAAACACAAAATGCTACGTAAGTGGTTTAATTCAGAAGCTAGAAAATGGCAGAGTAAGAAATATGCCATGCAGGTGAAATGTAGATGTCGTAACGACCATGAGAGTTGGCAAAAATTAAAAAATTGCAAGGAATAAGTGTAATACAGCATATAAGGAAGCGAAGAAAAGTTTTGAGGAGAAATTATCTAAAAATGTTAAAATTGATGCAAAATCATTTTACTCGTATGTTACAAGTAAGTCCAAAGTCAGGGATGCAGTGGGCCCACTAATCAATTCAGATGATATCGTTGTAAGAAGGAAGAATGAAATGTGTAATATTCTCAATAACTATTTTGGTTCAGTGTTTATAAAAGAATCCAACATGGGAATTTTGCCTCATACAGATCTTTTACAGGAAGAGGGACAGGGCGTAGAAAGTATTTTAGTGGATGTGGAAATTGTTGCAGAGAAGTTAAAAGAGATTTAAAACAGAGAAAGCACCTGGGAGTTGATGCCATCCCAACGAGGTTATTAATTGAAATGGCAGATTATATTTATAGGCCAAATTCTATCATTTTTAATAACACATTGAACACAGGATGTATAGCAAATCAATAGAAGATGTCCAATGTAATACCTATTTATAAGGGGTTAAGAGGTTTAAACCAGAGACCTGTGATTCTTACTCCACATTTATGCAAGGTGCTTGAGAGTATAATAAAGATGAGTTAATAAATAATTTGGAGAAACACAACATGTTATGAAACATGCTTTACTAACTTAAGTAGCTTTTTAGAGAAAGTAAATCAGTGGATAGAGGAAGGAGAGACTGTTGATGCAGTTTACTTAGATTTCAGAAAGGCTTTTGATACTTTCCCTCACAAGAGACTTCTACTTAAGATTAAGTCTTGCGAAGTAGATGGGAAGTTATACAAATGGATAGAAGATTGCTTAAGGGGAGGAAGCAGAGGGTTACGCTGGGTCAGGCTAAATGAAATATTTAATACGATCTTGAAGTTTGCTGATGATACAAAACTATTGGGAAAAGTTGGTATGAAAGAACAAAGTGACAGTGTGGTTCGGGATTTACATTATATAAGTAAGTGGTCCCAAAAATGGGGCTTAGAATTCAATGTGGACAAATGTAAAGTAATTCACTTTGGTAAAAATAATCCTAATAAAGAATTTTGTAAATAATAAGATACTACATAGGTAGTGAATGAGGAGAAGGATTTAGGAAAGTATTCTTTTTTTCATAGGGTGTTTGATAAGTGAAACTCTTTGAGTGAGGAGGTTGTGAATGCGGTGTCGGTGAATAGTTTTAGTAACAAGCTGGATGTTGTAATAATGTATGATTGGGGATTGACATAAGCCCTTGGCTTTCTTCCCTTTGTCCTGCTAGGCTGCTACCTAAGTTTGAAGAAAGATTGGAATAACGAAAGATGGTAGCAGTTCAGGTAAATTCTAGTAAATTCTGTGTCACAACTAACATATCAGCACAACTAAATAATGGTTTAACAGCTGCACTGGTAGGCAAGGGGGTGCTAAACATGAACATGAACATCACTATTTAATAAATGAAATGTTCAATGTTCTTGGTGGAACCCCTGCACGTATATAGGAAGATAGACACGATGCACCCTCTGAGTAATAATGTCTTGAGTGTGATAAAGAGAGAGAGAGAAAGAGAGAGAGAGAGAGAGAGAGAAATGCATAAATTAGGATTGTTTGAGAAATATATAATTAGAAGATTTTCTTTCTTTAAGTTTTTGTAAAAATAATCTTTACTTTAATTGCAATTCTACTTGTAATTAAAGAAAATTTCCAGACTTTAATTGCAAACTGTTCAAATTTTAACTATATACTTTTAACTATATACTCCATTACTCCGATTACTCCATTACTCCATTACTCCGATACTATATTTTAACTATATACTCCACCTATCAGTTTAGAAAAAAGATAATCATCATCAATCAATGACAGAACTACATAAAACACTAGACATTCTCCCTATTCAGTGCACTGCCAAGTGGCAGGTTCAAGGTACATATTCATACTCAAGGTCTGCTTTCTCGCTCCATATGAGCACTCCTTAGATCAACAAGTGAATCCCTTCACAAAGTCTGTGCCTTATCCATACCTTATGTAGCCTATAGCTTGATAAAAATATGGCTTCTGATGTGGTTTCACGTTGCCTTCCACAGTTAGATGGATTAATTACCTTTTAACCTTGGGGAAATATTTCATGGTGAAGTGGATCCCTTCTTGCCTTCCTCAGCTCCTGCCTTAGTCGCCTCTTCAATACACACAGCAGATTGTTTTGCGATTGCCCTATTCTTCAGTGGTCCAACCACACCCGAGCACAACACGGGGACACTAATCATAAAGGTTTAATGTCAGTTTCCTCATCCAGAGATGATGTCAGGGACATCCCAAACTGCACAAATCACTACAGATCAATTCACCCAGACCAATCTGCAAAAGAAATGTGCTGAAGAGAAGTCAAGTTCTAAACTAAAGCCAGTCCGGTGATCAAAAAATGGTCAGGGTAGATTTATTATGTCCATGGTGGGAAAAGGTAAGTCTTAAGCTTGCTAGAGAATGTTGAAAGAGAAAAACAAGAGCAAAGATTTGCAGGTAAAGAGTTCCAGATTGTGGGTGCTGCCTGAGAAAAATAATGTCTGCCCAATGATGTGAGAATATTTGGAACAGAGAGAAGATTGGCATCGGTGGAACGAAGTGCACGTGAGGGACGATAGGGAAGAAAAATTTCAGATAAGTAAGAAGGCTTGCCAAATTGCAGAGTTTTGAAAGTTAACAGAGCTATTTTATATTTTATGCATTGATTAACAGGGAGCCACTGAAGACTGCGAAGTAGAGAAAGAGAGCGAAATTGAAGTAGAGAGGATTTGCAAACAACACGTGCAAGAGAATTTTGGACGTGCTGCACACGATTGAGAGAAGTAGGCAACCCATGTAATAATGAATTACAGTAGTTGAGCTTTGAATGAATTATAGAATTAGCAAGGAAAGTGGCTGAATTTCTAGTAAGGGATGGACGTATTTGCCTAATCTGACGAATCTGAAAGAAAGAAGCGCGACCAACAGAAGAGATTTAAAGTCAAGGTTTTCATCAAATGTGACTCCAAGGTTTTTGGCGGATTGAGAAGGTGAAAGAGCAAGATTCTGAAAATTAAAAGGGCTGTTGGTAATTTTATTTCTTTTGCAAGGGGTGCCAATTAAAAGGTATTCAGTTTTGGAGGGATTAACAGCAAGACGGTTAGCATAATACCAGGAATAAACCTTATCTAGAATGGATGAGAGATGAGCCAGTTTCTGATTGGAATCCTGATTAGAAAACTAAATATATTATTGTGTGTCGTCTGCATAAAAATGAAAATTTATGGAATACTGAGCAAGCAGGTAGCTAAGAGGAGTGACATATAAAGAGAAGAGCAATGGACCTAACACTGAACCTTGAGGAACACCGCATAGGAGGGGTAGTTCAGAAGAGCGATTTTGACCAATAACAACCGATTGGTGCGACATGAGAGATATGATTTGAGAAGGGAAAAAGCAGAATCAGAAGTGTTAAACAAGATTTAAGCCTATTCATTAGAATGCCATGGTCAATTGCATCGAAGGCAGCAGAGAGATCTAGAAGAACCAAGGCCTGTTTACTACTCATGGCCAAGCTAAGATCATTATGTATATGAAGAAGAGTGATTTCAGTTGAATGGAGTTTTCTATAGGCAGATTGATAATGAGAGAAAGGAGGGAAAGAATCAAGATGAATGCATAAACGGGTATAAATTACCTTTTTAAGAAGTTTAGAGATGAAGTAAAGATTGGAAATAGGACAGTAACTGGAAAGATCATCTTCTTTGGGTAGAGAAGGCTTCTTTAGCAAAGGAGATACAACTGCTTGTTTGAAGGAAGTTGGGAAGATACCTTCTGAGAGTGAGAGGTTTATTAAGTATGTAATAGAAGCAACTAAAACATTAATACAGGATTTCAGTAATTGTGTACGAATAACATCAAGGCAGCAAGATGAGTCGGCTGAGGGAAGAATAAAATTGCATATTTCTTCCAGTTTAGCTGGTTCAAAACTAGGAAGTAGTAGTGGCTCAGGCATATTTACAGAAATGGTGTTGTCAGTGTCAATGGAGTGAAAGGGTATAGAGCTACAGAGTTTGGCAATTTTGTCATCGAAAAAGTTAAGGAAAGAGGTTGTAAGAGGTGATGGTGAGGTGGTAGAGGGGAGTGAATTGGGAATGGTGCGATCAAGCAGAGAATCGAGTGCTCCCCATAATTTCTTGGGGCAATTTTTATTCTGCGAGATTAGATTTTGGTAGTACAAGCTTTTATGCAGAACTAATCTTTTTATTTAATAATTTTCTTTGTTTGAGGTACTTGGTGGACTTAATGTCTGGATTTCTTAGTTCAGGTGGATTTTTCAGATCCTTCCTGAACTAAGTTTCGAGTTTGAAACGTTCAGATTTTTGTTTGAGGATTTCATCAGAAATGAATGGTTTCCTAGGGTTTGAGCGGCAATGAATGGTGGTGAGAGGGACGTGTTTGTCTAATATGAGAGAAAGTACGTAGCTAAATAGAGCTGAATATTCGGCAAGAGCTGAAGACGGATTTGAATACAAAGAAGAGGACACAATATCAGCAGAGAAGGCATCAATGTTAATGGAAGAGAGTTTTTTATAAGTTTTTAGTGTTCTGGAAGGGTGTACATTAACAGTCTCCGGCAATTTACAGAAAATTGCTAGACATTACTAGACATTATCTAATCATTAACTAGACGTTATCCTCTGTAAATCACAAACTCTAATATTGTGCTAAGCCTCAAAGCACACTTAATGATATCTACGTCACCTTCTCCAATCATCTCTGTCCGACACCATATACTAACTCAATCCTCTATTCTTAATTTTCTTCTTAATCACCGCAACCCAAGTCTGAAGTTGTCTACCTCTCTCTAGCTTAACATCCAGCTCTTCCCTCCAAATTCTCTTTACTACATTATCTGCCTTTCTCACAATATGCCCATACCATCTTAATCTTGACTGAGCCAACCTATCCCTACTCCTCTCAACACTCAAATTCATCCTCATATATTCGTTTTCCATTCTGTCCTTCCAAGTTATACCACACATTAGGCGTTACATTAACATTTATGCCAAATGCAAACTCTACAAATGTTCCCATTTTGTTGACCAACACTCCGAACCATATATCATTACTGGCCTATACAATGTATATCATATCGACGTTTATCATATATACATATAACCACATATCATCACAGAACTATAAAATTTGCCTTTCAATATTAGTAGTATTTTCCTATTACATAGCACTCCACTAGCTGCCCTCCACTTTTCCAACCCAGCCTGAATCCTACTAGTAACCTCCTTTTCAAACTTCCCATCATCCTTTATTATAGACCCAAAATACTTAAAGTTTTTTACCATCCTTAGCTCCACCCCTGGACTTATTACCATATCTCCGTTAATCTTTTCCTCCTTCCATCTACTCGTAAAATGATTCATTTTTTCCTATTCACCTTCAGTACTTTGCTTTCCAATGCCTTTTTCACGTTTTCCAACCTCTCATTTACTTTCTTCACAGTATCTCCTACAATCACCAGAACATCTGCAAATAGCATGCACTACGGGGCCTCCTTATCTACTCCCTTGAGCAACTCATCCATAATCAAAATAAATTTATATGGACTTAGAACTGATCCTTGGTGTACCCCATCTTCACCTCAAATCTATACCATCTGCATCTTCTTCCTCTTTCTCCTTCCCTTCTCCATCGACTGCCTCAACATAAAGATCGGCTCTGTTGTCGACCTTCCAGGTTTAAACCCAAACTTGTTGCCCTCAATGCTTGGTGAACCTCTCAGCCTACTCTCCACTACTCTCTTCCATACCTTCATTGTATGCCTCAACAGCTTAATGCCTTAAGTATTAAAAGTTTTATTAATTAGTAAAAAAATTTGGCTCTAGATGTTTATACAGTTTTTAAAAAGTAGCACGACTTTTTACTGAATCGGTTAAAAGTAAAAGCAAAAAGTACTACAGAAATTACTTTGTTAAAAGTAAAAAGTACTCGGACAAATTGGGTACTTCGTTGCAAGAAAAGGTATCGATTGAGTACCTAATTTTTTTAAAGAACACAAAAGTAAATCTAAACGTTTTTTTAGATATTGAAAATTAGAAGTAAATGTAAAAGTACGTCATATTTCAAGATCTAATAGTAAAAGTACTGCCAAAAATTCAAAAAGTAAAAGCAAATTTTAAAGTAAAAGTAAAGTACTTTTCCATCACTGGCATTAGGCGCTTTACTAGGTATTCTTACATCTTCTGATTGTCAGGCCAATTCTCATCCTTGCCTACATACACGAAGCCATTTAAGAAATACTAAGAAATACTTTGAGGCAGCATCGGCTGCGATCCAGAACTTTATTTCAAATTTATCTGGTTTGTTGGCCATGTATACAATACATGTACAGCGAGCCTTTGTAGGAAACAGCTGCTCGTCAACTGTGATATTTGAACCCGGTTTGTAACAAGCGGCTGCTTTCAACTTCAGAGAAGAATCTGTGTTTGACTCGCTCAACAAAACTATTCTAGATATACGTGTATGCACAAGAGCAAATTTGTCTGTCTGCATTTGTACACTTCTATCACTCTTCCGATCAAAGCCAAGAAAACGCATAAATGCTTGGAAGCGATTTCTTGACATCGTGTTTGCAAAGCAGGGGAGCCACATTTCACTGACCAAAAGCCGTCTATGGAATGCATGTTTAGACCACAGGCTCCACGAGCATAAAGTATTCGGATAAAAGCATCCAATTCTGTCAAAGAAGTAGACCAGGTACTGTCAATCAAAACTCTGCATGCTTCTAGATCTATGCATCTCTTGATCTGACGTAGAATTGCTTCATCAATAAGCAGCCTCCATGCGCTGAATTAGCTGTCATGCGGATATCACGATTCGCGTGACCAATTAGTCCTGGGACCTCACATAAAATGTTATGTTGGCTTCTGAAATCTGCCTGGACTAACTTCACCTGGATTTACATGTATGACTTGCCATACAGAACCATCATGCCCAATGTACTCATGACCAGCGACATCACTCATGGCTTGTTCAGCAGCAGGCCTAACAGAACCTCTGCCTTGTCCTCTACCTCTTCCCTTACCTCTACCTCTAACTGTTATATCTGAAATTGGACAGCAGCTACTTGTTCATCGTCCAATGTTTTCGCGGCTGCTTTCAACTTCAGAAGAATCTGTGTTTGACTCACTGTTAATACTCATATACTCGATGTGGTAAGTATCATCTGAGTCTACATCATCCGTTGTACCTGAACATCAAGTTGTACATCTGATTCACTATCACCTTCAATGTCTGACTGGTGGCTCGGTAAATCGTGAAGAATATTTAATGCCTGCTGCATGGATAGACGCTGTCAATTTGACATCCTAAGTACTATTTTGATTTGTTAAAAAATAAAATATATATAAGAAAATAATGAGGTAATAAAATACTGTGCTATCAACAGTGCTGCCATTTTTTTACTTCAGAAAAAAAAGTGATGAAAAAGTTGTTCTGACTCTTTTGTGACAATATTAGTGTTAATTTCAGGATTTACTGTAAAAATGAAAACTGGTATTTAGAATCTTTATATTATTGCTATCTTTACATTACAGTGGCATGAGATTTAAAATTCCAACAGACTTTTAATAAATTGTCATACATGTGTAAGATGCAGAATTCTGGCAAATATTTCTTAGATCTGCCCCTGACTAGTTTTTAGGTTTGATTATATTCTTTTGATTTATTGCTTCATTATATTTTTTTATGGAATATTAAACTTAAATATTAATAAATGTAACTTTGTATTTCATATTGCGTTATATCAGGGTCTGAATAATTATATTCAGTATGTTTCAAGCTTAATTGATTTTATTTCATTTTGCTACGTAATAAGCCTACTTCTTAAACATGGTTTCTGAGGCAGTATTTTTAATTCCTTTGATAATTTTAAACGTTGCTGGCGCTCCGTTGATATCTAATAAATCTTCTGTATTAGAAGAGAACAACAACAACGTAGCAGAATTAGTTAGGCATGAATGGAAAAATAAAGATATTTTGATGGATAGAGATAGAGTCTCGCATCCGCCGCAAAACGATGAATACCAAAATAGAGATGTGGGCATTTATTCTCGAGATGATCGTTTTATTGAAGGGAAGAAACACGTTGACAAGTTTGAAATGAGGAAAATGAAAATTTCCCAGCTTGAATTTAAAAAAGGTGAAGCTAAGAATGTAGAAAATTTGAGGAGAAAAAAAGTAGATACAAATTCTCTAAATACGCGAAAGTCAACAATTACTACAAAGTTGAAATATAATTCTAAACAACAAATGCAAGCGTCAGTCAGTGGAGAATTATCTAAGAAATTGAAGGTATGTTATGGTCATTTGGTATCCCTGTATCATTTTTTGCTTGATTTCCTTTTTTAGATTAAGTCGTCTTCGCAAAAAATTGATTCGGTCTAATAATATATTTATGTGTGTAAGTGTAATTATTGCATGAGGTTGCTTGCTTAATTGTTCAAAATTACACTAACTTTCAAACGTCACTTATATATATGCATGTGTACATATATCTATCTATACGCACAAATATATATATATATATATATATATATATATATATATTGTAATGAACACACCTTGTTCACAATTTATATATTAAGAAATATATATTATAGATCGAAAGCAAATATTATACAGCTGTTATTTATAAATACTAAGTGACGTAGAGTTTTTCCAAAGATTTATAATAGATGATATAAGCCGAAGTTGTAAGTAGGCATTGCTAGATTATTACGCTGGGTATTTCCAAAGTGATGCGGCTGGCACGTAAATCGACTAAATGAGAAGTGCTGTGGTTGGCTGAAGTCGATCGCTCGAGTAGTATATAAAGCGGCCGTCGATACATAGAAAATCAGATTGGGTTCTGCATGGTTCGTCTGTGCAGTAACTCAGGGAGGCCAGAACCTTCTACGCGAAAGTACTGGGAACCGAGGGAGGATAGTACGTAATATCCCAATCCTAAGGCAAAAGTACGATTAGTATACAGAAATCTTGTCTTCGTGTAGCCGAAAGCTTTCAAGCTCGCTTGTTAGTCTACGCTCTTAGCCCCTCAGGTTGACTAGTTTCTCAAGCCGCGAAGGCTAATTGGAGGCAAGAGAGTTCCGTGTCCCCCTGGGTAGGCCCAGGTAAGAGGCTGGTAGTCCACGGCATTGCCCGGGTCGAGTTTGTCTCTGCGGGTATTTGCTAAGCGCCTGGGTCGAGTGTGTCTCTGCAGGCGGGAGGCGGTAGTCCACGGCATTGCCCGGGTCGAGTTCGTCTCTGCGGGTATTTGCTAAGCGCCTGGGTCGAGTGTGTCTCTGCAGGTGGGAGGCTGGTAGTCCATGGCATTGCCCGGGTCAAGTTCGTCTCTGCAGATATTTGCTAAGCGCCTGGGTCAAGTGTGTCTCTGCAGGCGAGGAGGCTGGTAGTCCACAGCAATACTCAGGTCGAGTTCGTCTCTGCGGGTATTTGCTAAGCGCCTGGGTCGAGTGTGTCTCTGCAGGCGGGAGGCGGTAGTCCACGGCATTGCCCGGGTCGAGGCAGATATTTGCTAAGCGCCTGGGTCAAGTGTGTCTCTGCAGGCGAGGAGGCTGGTAGTCCATGGCAATACTCAGGTCGAGTTCGTCTCTGCGGGTATTTACTAAGCGCCTGGGTCGAGTTCGTCTCTGCAGGCGGGAGTAGGATTACCAACTACCACTTGACTATCAACGAATTTCTCATCGACTACACGGAAAACCAATTATACTACCTTCAGCAAAGGCGAGAGTAGAAACTACGGAAAGACCAATATAGGAAAAGAGATAGGGAAGAATAAGTCTAAAAAAGGGGGGATATAGGGAAGTTTTAAATAGGGTAAAAGAAGATAAAGTTCTTTGCAGTTAAAACAACCAATCATATAATTATCTACTATACCAGTTTGTAAAACTGGGAAGCAGGGTAGAAAATCAAACCGTGATCGCCCAAGATAGCGCAGACGCTTCCACTACCGGTTCGGGTCACCATATCACTTCGCCCCGAGAACCACGAATATCACGGGATAGAATCTACCAAGGGAGCATGGAAGAAACTCAACCGTCATCGTCTAAATATGTAGAAGACGTGGAGTATGCTTCTACTCCCGACTCGGTCCGGCGCGGACGCTGTGCGCCGGGTTCCCGAGAACCCAATAATGAAGTAGGCAAGGGGGGTTGGACCTTGGCCTACTCAGTCGGTAACGAACAAGAAAGGTCCATCGAGACGGATGATACGAGGAAAGAAGTATCATTTGAAGACGCAGCACCTCGGTTCCTCCTGACAAGCGGTACCCTTAGTAAAACATTCAACGAAAAAGCTGCTGTCTCGAAGCACTGCCGACCGGCGAGCGAGTCCAGAAGTAGACAAACGCTCGAGGACGAACAGGCAGCAAGGCTGTTCACGACATATATATATATATATATATATATATATATATATATATATATATATTTATAGTATAATAATATAAAAATATATTTTCAATGTTTTCAAAAGCCTCCACTATCATTAATCAGAAGCAAATTGCAATGATGGATGAGGCAATGGAAACCATTGAATGATGGGATTTGCAGATGATCAAGGAACGATAGCAGGTAGTGAAAACGGACTGCAGTAGTATTTCAGTTTCATAGTGAAATAGTCTACACATAGTCTACTCATAGTCTAGTCAGCATTGAAAAAAAGAATGAAGATTGACATCATAAAGACAAATGTGATGAGAGTGTCTCAGGAAATAAGATATAGATAGTGAAACCCTTGGTGTGGACCACGCTATTGTGTGGATGCAAAGGATAGGCCTTAAGGAAGCAGATATCCGGAAGCGTTAGAAATGTGGATGTGGAGAAGAATGGAAAAGATTAGCTGGACCCAAAAGATTACAAATGAATAAGTCTTGAAGTCTTGGAAAAACACAAAGATAAAAAGGATTGTGAAAACAGTGATTTGGTCGATATTTCTGTATGGATGTGAAACGTAGATATTAAAGAAGGAAGATATCAGGAGACTATGAGCAGTGGAAATGTGATTATGGAGAAGGATGGAAAAGATTAGTTGGACTGGCAAAATTTGCAAATTAAGAAGTTCTTGAAAGAGTCGATACAGATAGACAGTTAATAGATGTAATAATAAATATAAAGAAAAGTTTGATAGGACTTCTATAAGGGGGCTGGTTTGCTAAAGGATGTAATAGAAGGATGAATGGAAGGGAAAAGAGTTACAGGAAGACCGAGATATGGGATGCTGGATGATCTGATAACAAATTCATATATATATAATGTGTATTTATATATATATATATATATATATATATATATATATATATATATATATATATATAATTATAATGAATATGATTAATTAATTATGATTATTAATAATAAATGATATATGTGTATATATATATATATAATTATATATATATATATATATATATATACATATATATATATATATAATATATTAATTACTATGATTATTAATTATTTTATTATTATGATTTCGATTAATTATAGATTACATATTGTTCCTAGAATTAATAACACTCCACGCACTTTGTTAACGATGCTAATTCGATTACTCTTTATTACCATTGTACTAATACAGATTACACACGTATTGTTACATTCGTTACTATAGTTATTAGTTACTGTAGTTTTTATGACAATTTTTAAGCAATTACACTTCGTTTCGAGTTAACTTAACCCATCGTCACTTAACTAGAATCATCTTTGTCATATCTCTCCGTTGCTCTCTACAACTCTGCTACCTATTCCAGCATTCCAACTCCGAACGCCCTAACTGCCTTCCCCGCCGCCAACACTTCCCGGCCATCACTGTCCAGCCCAACTGTACCTCGCACTGTCCACCCACGAGCAACTAGGATTATATATAAGACCCCTGGCATTAAGTAGCCACTTCAATTAAGTGGCTACTTAATTGCCAGCTACTTTGCAGTAAGCTGTGAGAAAATCTTCAAGTGTCTTACAATGTATTGGTGATTAAAAATAATCTATAATGAGAATTATACACCAGTATAACAGACAAGAAGTTACAAGTTGTAATCTAAAACTTTCTACCATTTCTAACTCATTACTCAACGTTAACTCTGCTAATAATGATTTTTATTTTGCATGTACTCGTACAGCATAAAGAGCATGATAGCTCGCTGTCACTGAAGGACATAGAGTTGCCAGACCATGTTAATGGATTGAGAGTTGAGCATGACGGTCATCTGAATCAGGAATACAAGAAAGAGATACTTCTCGGAGGAGAGCATAACGAATTTGAGGACATCATGGATGTGAAGAAAATGAAGAGTAGACTAAAAGTCGTCTTTTTTCGGTATTTGACAGAGTTTTGAATAATTTGGAGTTTAAACTTTTTTCGTATTTATTAATAATTAATTATTGTTGAGTCTGGATTGATCAAATTCAGTAATTGCTGTTAAAGATAATGTTATGCATTTTACGATGAGCGCTGTAAAAAAATTGAATATGTTCATCGCCACCGACTTCAGCAAATGTTTAATATTTTGCCTTAGCTCATGCTTTGATACATGCTTGAACAAGATGTGCTTTATATTTATTTTATACATTTTAAGCTTTATAATTTGCATTCTGGTAATGCTGAATAGTTAATACCCGTGTTATATAATATTCTGGTTGCTGAAGAATGCACCAACCGTAGACTGCATATGTCGTAAAAGGCAACAAAGCGCTAATATCTAAACAAACGTAATAAAAAGGAATTTGGTTTGTGATCATCTAGACCCCAGAAATTGCTACAAAAATTTCTAAAATCCAACCATAGCTAAACTGGGATTCAAGGGAAGATAATGATGATGATGGAGGTGGACAGTTGTCTTATTTTTAATTGGTTTTTAGGCATGGAAAATTTCTAATATTAAGTAGATTCAATGTTAGTTTAATTTTCCATGAATTGTATTGTATAGAAAGAAGACATGTGACTTTAAACCTCTCTCAGATTATCTTTCTTAATATTTTGCCTAACGGCAGGTCCACGGTATATATCTCTTCCAACCAATGCTACTCTCAGCTTTCCATTTGTTCTCTGTGTATAAAATGGCCTTAAATTATCTAACATCCTTTGTCTCAGACTTCCTTTAACTCTTATTTCGTGAATTCTTTCTTTTATTTGCATTTCAGCATTCATTATTCTAATTGCATTTCAGCAACCCATCACCATTAGGATTTATCCTACCCATCTTTCACTTCTATTTCTTATCACATTTATTAACTGTCTGTCTACCAAATCTTGCAAAGGACTTATTTGTATAATTTTATTATCACTTTACTGAAGAATACTGTTCAGTTTGGAGAGAATAAATAAGTTTACACAACTCAACTAGTGTAATTAAAGTTGTAGTCAAATCGGACATCCTGTTAAAAGCATTAAAAATATGATAAGAGATGAAAAGAAGAGCTGGATGGAACATACTATAAGGGGGATTGGTTTATTGACAGATTTGTAGAAGGAAGAGTGCACGGTAAAAGGATTTGAGACTGACCGAGACAAGGAGTGTTAAATGATTTGATAAAAAATTCATATGTAAAGTTGAAGGGGAAATGTTGCGATAAATTTTAGTTGGAAAAGTTATATGCCATGGACCTGCCATTAAGCAGTACTTAAAGCGAGAGGTGAAGAGACTTCAAAAAAAGGTTCATTAAATCCAGAACTCAAAACGGTTATGAGTTCGTGGTGTAATGAAGTTTGTTTCGAAGAAATTCCTATACATCAAACATTATCATTATGTGGTTTAAAAGACTATGTGGATCTAGCTATCTTTATAAAAAGTCTTCTGCCACTTTTCATAAATCATATGTCAATGATGCTTGCACAAACTGGAACGAAATTCGTACCTCTATTAGAAACATCAGCTTCCTCTCAACATTCTCTTATAAATACAAACATTACTTACTTAATAACTGGTAATTGCCATTTCTAACCAAAGACGTGTACATTTTATGATCATTTAGCAAACTTAATGTATAATTTAAATTTTGTCTATCTATAAAAATGATTGTGTACAATAACTTGTAAACGATTTGAGCTCTCTCAGAGTCATTCGCCGGAAACTGTACTGTATTGAAAACTGAGTGTTTAACCGGATAGGACGCCTCACGTCCTCTTTGATGGCCTAGTTTTTACTTAATTTCTTATGCACATTTTTGTTTGTTTTATTTTGCTCTTACAGGACATATTGAATTTTTTACTTAGATTTTGATAATTATAATGCTTATTTAATTTTATTTGTCACACGTTCATTAATGAGATTACTCTGTGAATTTTGCGAAATAAAACATATCTATTTTCTCTCTCTTGTGTAAAGAGCAGATGAGGATAATGATGGCTATCTGGTAAAGGCGGAGCTTGAGTCCTGGATATTCGCTAAAGTTGAGGAGCATTTGAAGGAAGCAGCACGAGATAGCAATATAATATTCACTCATCTGGACTCCAATAAAGATGGTTTGCTGTTTGGCGTAAATCTAGAAATCTGAATCGTTAACTAAGCTAATATTTAATAATCATTGCTCTTAAAATGGGTGTGGAATTAACTGTATCGAACTTATCTGAGTTGTAGCATAACCAGAAAGTTTTTTTTTTTTTTTTTCAGTACTTCAGGCTCAAATTAGAGGCCCAAAGTTCACCGATATCTGTTCGAGAGCTGAAATGGCGTTTAATTTGGCGTATGGCCCTTTTAGTAATAATGGTGAAAGAAATATTTTATGGCTAAGTTAACTTAAACATCACTCCATTTAGCAAGAATACTTTCAGAGATTTTCCTTATTGAAAGTCAATCCATGACAACCTGCATATCAGGCTTGTGTTCTAAATACTTGAACAATTCTAATAGATGTATGATAAATTTGTTTGAGTATGGGACGCTTCGCTATTACTAAAGGTCATCACTAAGCTGTAAAGGCTTTTCTTTCAAGTATAAAAATAACATTATTTAGAATTTATTCCAAACATTGAGCAAAGGTACCGCCCGTTCGCCTCTATTCTCATTTGCCAATTTACGTAAGATGGGTATGAGTGTTTTGTAAGATTTTGTGAAATAATATGGGGTCGTTCGTTGATGGTACATATTGGTACTTAGAAATGGTACATATAAATATGTGTTTGGACCTGCCACTTGAGAGAAATTCAATTTCTCTCGAGTGGCAGGTCCAAGATACGTATTAATATATATATATATATATATATATATATATATATATTATTATATATATATATATATATATATATATATATATATATATATATATATATATACTCAAAGTCTGCTTTCACTCTTCATAAATAAACTCTCCATTGATCAATAGTTAATCCCTTAACAAAAGACTAGGCCATATCCTTACCTTATGTTGTCTTATTCTTGTGAAAAATATGGCTTCGGATATGGTATCACTTTACCTTGCTCAGTTCTTGTTTAATCACTTTTTACAACACGTGCAGTTAACGTTAGATTAAATGTACTTGTTGATATTTAATTAGTAATTGATATTTAATAGAATGTCTGAATAGCGTAGGGGTAACGTTATGAAGTTTTAAATGACAGATCCTGAGGTGAAGTGAACCCTCGTGGGTTCGAATCCCGGCCGCGCTGATCTGAGAGTAAAATATCGGACATTCACTGGACTGGCTACACGGAAAATGGAATAAATTGCCTAACGGTTTAAACATGTGGTATTAAAAGTGATAGATATCAACATAGTTGATCATTTCACTATAATGCGTGTTTATTTTTTTAATTAAAACCCCTGTAATTTGTGATGTTTATTAATTTCAGGATTTGTAACCTGGAGAGAATTTCATTCTCATTTTCTGCATACAAAAGGCTTGGAGAAGTCAGAAATAGAAGCATATGCTGATTATGACGATCCTGTTGTATTAAACACAAATGGTAGAAATTAAGCCTACACATGTATATTTTGTGCTAAATTGATAAATGTAAGAAATCTTAACTGGATATTGTACCTAATTATTAGATGCGACTGTAGGTGCGTAGCACAGAAACTGTTGCACAATGTATATTCTTAGCATAATATCATTCTTACCTTCCCTTTAGCACAATTTGGTGAATTAAAAAAATTAGACAATAATCTAACCTGCATATCATTTACACATCATCATCATCTTCCCTTTAATCCCACTTTAACTAGGTTCGGGTTACGAATGGACCTTCTCATTTCCTCTTTGTCGCATACCATATTAAAATCTCTTCTATTCGTTGTAGAAAATTTTTGCCAATTTCTGGAACTTAGGCGCTCACCAACCGAATGCCCTTTCTGACGTTGGTTTGGATCTTAGTGCCTTAGTCGCCTTCTACGACACATGCAGTCGTCGGTTGGTCTATTCTTCGAACAACCCAGACACAATATTCTGTTGTTATAATGCTATATATATGTTCAACCATCTGCTGGTGCTTCTCTTTTTTTTCCTTGTGCTTTTTATTTGGAAGGGTCATTTATAATATTAGTAACTTTTGTAGTACGCTGAGGTGTTAATGAATATGGACTTAACTTTAGGCTGTGTATTTTTGGAATTCTGACCCAAGGCCCTCTATATGCAGAACTAGTAAGGTTAAATATTATATACTTTCCTTTGGGAGTAAAGAGAGAAATCAGCATCACGTTTGGCATCCTATTCTTGTAAAGCATCATGAGAGGATAGAGTGTCATTTGCATCTCGGCTGACTGCCTGGGCTAGCACGGCAACACAACAGAGTAGAGTGCTATTTACAGATATGAAATCTTGGGCTAGCATGAGTAGATCGAGAACCAGAATCACCGTTGGATAATCACCAAACGATTTGGATAAAACTTGCTAAATAGGAAGAAATAACCCTAAATGGGGCCGGCCCGGTGATCAAAAAACCGTCAGATAAGATGTGTTTTCTACGTACTACAGAAAGTGGAAACAAAAGAACATGAGTGAAGACTATAATTAATAAGATAAGAGTACGAATTAAGTGGACGCAGAACGTTTCAAACAGGAGAAGCTGCAAATAAATGTGAGCGTCTACCTTATGAAGTGAGAATATTTGGAATTATGAGTATATTGGCTTCAGAAGAACGAAGCTTACGAGAAGGTCGATATGGAATTAAAAGATCAGAAAGGTAAGAAGGTTTACCAAAGATTAGTGTTTTGAGAGTTAAACGAGAATTTTTTACGGTTCTTTGAATCACAGGAAGCCAATGAAGATTATTAAGTACCGAATGCTACACATGCTTGAGAATTCTAGACTCGTTACAGACGCATGAGAGTAGAAGCAGGTAAACCATATAGAAATGAGTTACAGTAGTCAAGCTTAGAATGAACTATTGAGTTCTCTCTCTCTCTCTCTCTTAGTGCACAGCCTACTGGCAGATCCATGGTATATTACGCCTCCGATCTTTTCAGTCTTCCGCTTTCCTCTTCATGTCCACATTTGAGTGGATCTAAAAATCATCTAACATACCTAATCTTGGCCTGTCTCTGCCTCTTTTTCTTTCCATTCTGCCTTCTATGACCTCTTTTAGTAGACTTTCTCCCCTTAGAATGTGTCCTAGCCAACTCTTCTTCGTACGTCTTGGTACATTTATCAACTGTACCAACTCTGTCCAGAACTTCTTCATTTGTAACAGTTTGAGTCCAGCTAATGTTTTCCATTCTTCTCCTTATCCACATTCCAATACCTCTAGTTCCCTGATATCTTCCTTCCCTAAGGTCCATGTTTCACATCCATATAATATCGTGGTCCATACAAAAGTTTTCGTTATCGTTATCTTAGTGTCTTTCTTTAGACTTTTTGTTAAAAGTTCTTTCCTATTACCAAAGGCTTCTTTTGCTTGTGCATTCCTACTGCGCATTTCAATCTTAAATTTCCTATCGTCTGTTATAGTATGCCCTAAGTATTTGAAATTCCTTGCCAGTTCCAATTTCATACCATTTATTATAATATTGACTACACCTTTATTATTGGACACTCTCATAACCTTGGTCTTTTTATATTGATCTTCCTGCCATATCTCAATGCCGTTTCATTCAGCCTATCCATTATCTTCTGCAGTCTCGTCTCGTTGTGGGCTACCATTCCTTGGTCATCTGCAAATCTTGCATCTTGTAACAATTTTCCTCCTACTCCTCCTACTTTTATTCCTTCTTCCATGGCTTCCTTCATCATTGCCTCAGCGCAAATGTTAAACAGCGTCGGCGAAATGCTACAACCTTGTGTTACTCTATGTCCAATGTACCTTTTTCTGAGTATTCTTGTTGGATTTTGATTACTGCTCTGTTATTCATGTACAAGTCTAAAATTACTCTTCAGTCTCTCCAGTCAATTCCTATTCTTTTCAAGATATTCATCATCGTTATCTAATCAATCCTGTATAAAAAGGATTCTCAAAGTCCACAAAGCATATAAAAACGTCACTTCTATATTCTAAGTTCTCTCGCAAAGGACCCGCATTACCCCTATTGATTCTCTTGTGCCGCATCCTTTCCCAAAGCCAAATTGTGTCTTGCTCAATATATCATATTCGCTTTCGACTGAATGCGATTATTTACTATCTTTAATAAGACCTTAGACGCATGAACTATTAAACTGATTGTTCTGTAGTCCGAACACTCCACAGCATTGGCTCTTTTAGGAGTTGGTTCTATTATTATTACATTTGTACCATAAGAATTTAGGTTTATAAGATAGAACAGTTTTGCATTTGTTATGTAATATGGCATAAAGACCTACATAGCTAAAGCTAATTGTAGCTTCTTACGTTCTTGGCTCGAAAGTATATCTGATGGGCAGGGGATATAAGCCTGCAACCCTCTGATCTGCTGCCTGAAACTTAATTGATTTTGCTACTGCTCAATCTGTCCTCAACAAATTAATTTAGGTATAAATTTTAGCAAATATGTTTTAAGATCTTAACTTGGTGATATGACGTTTTAGATAGAAATACGGTATTAAAATACAAATTTCGTTGGGCTGAAGCTGACTACAATTCGAAAGATAACATGCTGGACAGAGAAGAGATGCTTAACTTCCGCCATCCTGAGCAGAGCCCTATTCTCATAGACCGCATGGTTCAAGACATCATCGAAAGCCTTGGTATGCGTTAATATGCTACACTGTTATTAGTAATAGGCCTACTATTAATACTATACGATGAGACTTGCGAACTGTGGCTTAACCCTATATTTTTAGTAAAATACTATACTACATGTCAATTCTCATTTCTTCTTGCAGTTTAAAAAATGGTTTTATGTATTAGTTTGAAATTTATTGCAGCATTTTGGAAAGTTATTCATAATGTAACAGAAGATTTTGCTCATAAACAATATTAATGATTCACTCAGATTACACTGTCAAAGCTTTCTCTGTGAGAAATAATACTGAAAGTAGGCCAATATATAAAAACAGAAAAAAGTAGTATTTCTCGAATGAAATCAATTATGAATCTCTATCTCTTGTTTTACCAGATGGAAATTTAGACGGAGTTTTGTCTGAAGAAGAATTCGTTATAATGGGAGGACCAGGTGGCGCCGGAGATTGGATCCCTGCTAGAGGATTCGGTAACGACGAGTCGACTGAAGTAGATGAGAGGAGAATAGAATTTCAAAAAGTTATTGATCTTGATCACAATGGTTTAGCCACCATGGACGAACTTAAGGTTCATAATGTTCTAATCTTAAATTCTTTAGTCTTGTGTTTAAGGAAACTGTTGTATTCATAATTTGACTTTTTGTTGAATTTCTGGGTTAAAAAAATTAAATTGCTATTATTTATTGTAAATTTATATAAACGTCTAGATTAGGACGTCTGGAATAGCTACATTAATTACTATATTGGGCGCGTGTCTGTATGCTACAGCTTTGGGTCGATCTGTTTACTTTAACTTATTCCACTAGCATATAGAAATTTAACAAAATAAACTTCCAATTTAGGCCACTCACTGTCATTTCGTTCTTAATTCTAGTTTCTTGCAAGTCATGAATTATAATGACTCCAGGATTGCAATTATTATGAAATAAAAATTCATGCGTAGAATACTTCCAGCTGATAGCAAGAAATTATAAAAATAATTTTCAAGAGTTGGATAGGACACATTCTAAAGGGGGGGAGTCTATTACAAGAGGTCATAGAATGTAGAATGGAAGGAAAAAGAGGCAGGCCGAGATTAGGTATGTTAGAAGATTTAAAGATAATATATATGGACATGAAGAGGAAAGCGGAAGACAGAGACGAGTGGAGGCTTTATATACCATGGACCTGCCAGTAGGCAGTGCACTAAGATATATATATATATATATATATATATATATATATATAACCAATTTATAACCATATACAGGCTGCTCATTAACAAAATATCCCCCTAGCACAATTACGATAGCTTAGCCGATTATTAATATTTCGCCTTGAAATTTTCAGGTTTTTAACTTGTTGCAGAATTCAATCAGTTTCGGCAGAATAGTGTTAGTGTAATACATTACATTGTAGCACAATGTCAGAGGCGTCATCAACTAACAGCCCTTTTCAGGGCCAGCACATTTTCAAAAAGGAATTAATTCTAATTGATACTCGACCGTGGATCAGTTGATGCGGGTTCAAATCCTGGGCTCGCCCGTCACTGACATCGCTTTCGAGTGAGGAAACTGACGTTAACCTTAGCTTTACCAGCTTCAATTGACGTTTTACGTTGCGTGTTAAATGAAAAAAATCAATTTTTTCGCAAAACTTGGATAACTCCGGTTCCTTTAAAAATATTTTTACAAAATTTGGTCAGCTTGTGGCGAAATTCCTCTACAAGGGAATCTTAAAATTTCAAGGCGAAATATCAATAATTGGCTAAGCTATCGCAATTGTGCTAGGGGAATATTTTTTTAATGCGCAGCCTGTATATATATATATATGGTTATATATATATATATATATATATATATATATATATATATATATATATATGTATATATATATATAGATAAAACCATGTATATAACCATGTATATATACTGTATGTATATGACCAAATAAATAACCATGTACACCTATAACAAATAGATATGAGTTAATTACTAGGCTTTTTGAAAGTCTCTCGAATTGAATATACTTAAGAATATATATATATATATATATATATATATATATATATATATATATATATATATATATATATATATATATATACACATGTATATATATGTAAATCTGGTAAAAAGTTAATGTTAACATCAGTTTCTTCACTCAGAAGTGTCATGTCATTGATGGGAGAACCCAGAGTTTTAACCCAGCACATACTGATTCGCGGTGGAGTATCTTAAATATATATAGTATGTTATATATAGGTAGTATCTTATGTAAATATATATCTATATACATACATATATATATATATATATATATGCAGTAAATATATATATATATAAATATATATATATGTATATAAATATATATTAAAGGAAGTTTTTTACAAAGCTGAAATATGTGGATGATCCTTAATATCATCATGAGCCACAGTGGAAGAATTAAGAAAATGAAAGTGATGCAATTTACTAATGAATATTTATGAGAACGATAAAGTGGTAGAAGATGTGGAAGATTCTGATTGGTCAGAAGTGGCGGTGGAAGAAGGAAACAAGGAAAGTTTAGGACTGTTGGAGTCAGTCTGTCTGGAGCCTGGGTCGGAAAGACCAGAACGAATAGCAAAGATGAGACATAGAAAGAAAGTAAGGTTTAGAATTTCTATCTTCATTATATTTGAAGAAATAGTCTCGAATGATTTTACCTTTAGTTGGTATATAATAGAAGTTAGAACCCATGTTGCTACTAAAACTCTGGTATTGCTGCAAAATTTCTAATCCCGATTCTAGTTAAACTGGGATTAAAGGGAAGATAATGGTGATGATGATGATAATGATGATGATGATGATGATGATGATGATGATGATGATGACGACGACGATGATGATGATATTGATGGTGGTGGTGGTGGTAATGGTGAAGATGATGATGATGATGATGATGACGATGATGATAATGATGATGATGATGATGATTTTGATGGTGGTGGTGGTGGTGGTGATGATGAAGACGATGATGATGATGATGATAATGATGATGATGATGATGATGATGATGATGATGACGATAATTGTAAGTAATAGAACACCTACTTGTACATGTATATTTATTTTAGAAATGCAGTTAAATCCATACCCGCCAATGCCTCAGTTGGTATCTATGGGGTGTTAATAATCATTGATGCCAACACTGAATGGATGCAGATTAGCTTAATTAAATGGCATAGGGGTAAATTCAAGAAATGTATGTACTTCCAATGTAGGCCCGTCGCCTACATGCAGTCACTTTTTCTTTAATTACAAACGGGGATCAAAGTAAAAAAGCGAAAGTCAAGTTTAACTCTGACAGTATTAGATAGGCTTATATATAAGTCATCTATCGGGCATATCATGAAATTAAAGCTTTGGGTGTCCAAACTGGGGATCAGTAAACCACAGAGCAACCGTGCAAAGCAAATCGCACAAGTGATAAGAAATTTTCTGCTACTGCACACTCTAGCCATATGCTACGAAGTCTTGCCATATACAACGACTAATCATTTATAGGTTTACTTTGAGCTTTTGATTTATAAGTGCAACATTTTCTAATTGTCCTTGTAAGCTGGGGTATATAAACAAATTACTGCCTTGGCAAAGTAATATTTTTTTATTGTACTGGTTTTAGTTAAAGTTTTTGACTGGTTATAGTTACAGTGTTTTTCTAGTTATAGGATGGAACTTTCTACAGAACTCATAGCAATTATTTACCATTTCCTTCATTGGATAAGTGTTATATTCGTAAAAGCTTTTTAACCCCTTTTTAACCTTTTTACTTCCCTCGCACTGACGCACTTTGTTTATGTAAAAGTGACACTGAATGTTCTGTGTGCAGGTTTATGTAAATCCACGTAATGCTAAACACGCTCAGCTGGAGGCATCTAATCTCATGGCTCTAGCTGATGAGAATCGCGATGATAAGCTCTCGATTGATGAAGTACTCAACAACGCTGAAGTGTTCTTCGGTAGTAAGGTCATGGATATCGCTGTCAACTTTCACGACGAATTCTAGCGAATCTGCAGTTTTTTATAGTTTGTGTGTTCCATTTTTCATACAGATGATATCAATATGTAAAATTATTTTGTTAAATTTGTTTTATTTATTTATTCTCTTGAATCTCTTCAATAAGATCTCTTTAAGATCTTGTGTTATGTGATAGTATTTCTATTTTTATGGCCCTTTTGTGGTAATGAATCAAAATTCGTCAATAATTTTGTCTCCAATAATTTTGTCTCCAGCTCGGTACTTGTTGATACCACAGGAGATAGTATGCAAAGGCTGAGCTAGTAACTTGTTGACATTTTGTTTAACAGCGGGTCAGTAGGTATAGGGTTCAAATCCAGTGCTCTCCTTTTCACTGCTATGCTATTGAGTGGGAAACTAATGGTAAACGTGGCTTTAGCTTAGTATCTTAGATTTTGATTAGTATATTGGGCTTAATTGAAATTCAACATATTTACTTATATTCTCTTGTCTCCGTTTTGTGTTCTTTCCCCTGTTGTATTCTGTTTGTTTGAAGAATAGACCAGCCGGTGACTGCACGTGTCGTAGAAGGCGAATAAGGCGCTAACTAACTAATTCTCACTAAAAAATCGCACAATCCGCTCCGAGAATTGCGAGAAAGAGAGATAGATTACTTCTTGTAATCAAAATCTCGTCTAATCCTGTAATTTTACAAGCTAAAAAATGCGGCCTTTCTCTGTTGTGTGAGCTATGTATAATCTCCGTCTGCTTGATATCTGGTGTCCTCTATGCTTAGTTCAAACAAATTAATAGCACCATGTTAAAACACATTTTAAGTATATGATAAATAACTTTCGCCTGTGTTGTGTCCAGGTTGCTGAAGAATAGACCAACTGCGGACTGCACGTGTCGCAAGAGGCAAAAAGTACTAAGATCCAAACCAACGTCGGAAAGGGCATTCAGTTGGTGAGCGCGTAGGCTCCTGAAATTGCTACAAATTTTCTAAAACATATTTACTTATTTTACATAAGAAATCATATGGGGATTGACAGATGATAGGGTTTGGTACAGAGAGGAGTGGAGAAAGTCAATTCGTATCTCGACCCTATTTTAACTTGGAATAAAGGGAACTTGATGATGATTATGAATTATGTTCTCTTTGCTAAGATTTTCGAATTCATGTTCATTAAATTCTCTTGACTTCACAATAAAATTCCTGTCATTTTACCCAATGATTTTAAGTGTAACGTAACATAACTGTCAGATATATGACTTGCATGATTTTATTGTGACGGTTCATGTGCCACAAATGTTATTTATTTTAAGATATACCTTCTCCTTTAAAAATATTGTGGTATCCTTTGTAGGTTTTAATATATTATCAACTGGAAATCGTCCTGGTGAATAACGTCTGAAGAGACCCAATCAAGTTCCACAGAGTAGCTTTAATTATCTAACGTCTTCCTCTTCTTCCCTTTAATCCCAGTTTAGCTAGGATCGGGATACGAATCAACTTTCTCCACTCCTCTTTGTCCTATACCATATCAAACTCTCTTCCCTTCGATTAAAAAAATTTTGTAACAATTTCTGGAGCCTAGGCGCTCACCAACCGAATGGCCTTTCTGACGTTGGTTTGTATCTAGTGCTTTAGTCGCGTTCTACGACACGTGCTATCACCGGTTGGTCTATTCTTCAAACCACCCGAACACAACATGGGGAAGATTTAATTATCTAACAAATTGTTCAAATTTTTGTATGTTTTGACGATATGAATCTATCTTAGGGATTGATTCATATCGTGACTGTCGTCAAAAACAATTTGTACAATTTTTAATTTTTATCTGTGGAACGAAGTTCGAACAGATGAAGAGCTGCAGATATTTAGGACACGCATTAACAGACGATGGGAAATGTGGAACAGAAATAAAATGTAGTATTGCTCAAGCAAATGAGGCTTTCAGTAAGCGGAATGAATTACTAACAAAAAGTTTTAAGACGCCACGAAGATATAGATTGTTGGAACTTTAGTGTGAACCACGCTACTGTACTGTTGTCATGGATGTTAAGAAAGGAGGATATTAGAAAACCAGAAGCATTCGAAATGTAGCTATGGAGAAGAATGGGGAAGATCAAAGGGACTGACAAAAATTGCGAACTAAGAAATGCTAAATAGTGTTGGCATAATGAGACAATTGATAGATATCATGTGGAATAGAAAGAAGAACTGAATGGGTCATGTACTGAGAGGAAATTGTTTACTGAAAGAGGTAATTGAGGGAAGAATGCAAGTAGAAAAGGAGGTTAGAGAGAGACCAAAACTTTGGATGTTGGATGATTTGATAACTACTTAATATTATGTTGATATCATGAGAAAGGCAGTGGATAGAAATATATGGAGGAGTTATATGCCATGGACCTGCTAATAGGCAGTGCACTAAGAAATAGATACCCTCCTAACCGCCTCACTGCTTGAGACTTCGACTATTTCTATGCGATTAGGTGAATAATGGCTCCAGAGACCCAATGGGTCTCACAGAGTGGAATTAAATTATCTAAAGAACTGTAAAAATACTATCGAAAGGTTTTAGAGACGGCGATATAATTATGAGATGTACGATTTTAATTGACAGTAAATTAAATTCTGCTATAATATTCAGAAAGGGGAACGCATATCTGACAATTAATTAAATAATGTTAATCAAGCGTCACAATAATATAAAGCAAGTCTATGGTATATGCATTTGTTAGTAGTTTCTGAGGATGTAGAACATCTTGTAGATGTATAATCCTCTTGAACGTATCCTCTGGCGAGGAACTGGGCTTTAAATTTGAAAGTTTTCCTTGCATTCTTAGAAAAGTTTCAACGCGTATAGTAAAATTTAACTTGTGTTTCATTATTACAAGGATACTCTCTGTGATCAAGATAATTATGCTAATAATTCATATCTTGTAAGTACCGGATTAATCTTAATGAAATGCTGACTTAGCGCCTTCATTAGTCTTTCATTTTCAAATGTACATGTGTATTGCTTGCATAACTTCTGTCCTATGTACTAAAACTGGTTTAGTTTTAATAAAGGTTATTACGTGGTTAATAAAGTGAATAAATCTTTTTTAACTCATCATTTTTATTTCAATTGTGTACAGCCTAAATCTATTTTTGCACAATTAATGACTAACAGAGCAACTTCTGTCTTGCGTGCCTGCTTCTTGCCTGAGGTTCTATGTATTCAAATTCGTTTCGTCTAAAGCACTCTTTGATGCTTGTATTTTTGTAATTGTTTAATTTTGTTAATCTTTATTTCATGTATTAGCTCGTGCCCTTTAACCATTTTTGCCAGTCTAATGTCCTGATAGTTCGCGATGAGCACTTTACTGAGCAGTGACTGCTGATTGCATGTACAAATGTGTGTTTTGGACTCGTTGCATACAGTATGGCACAAAGTTAAATTGATTTAGAAGTAAAATAAGAGTGTAAAATCTTAACTACGTGATATTAAATGCATTATGGTGTAATTTTTTTCTCCGGTGCTATATAAATCATGCATTACATGAATTGTATAACAATCGATATTCGTTTATACAAACGAGTACCGATATATAGATCTTGTACGCGCGAAAGAGAATTTGTCGTTTACTGTTACAGTATCAATTTATGCGAGGAGGCGAGTAATCATTTTTTTGCTTTAAAATATACGAACTGTGTGTTAGCTATTTTAAATTTTATCAAAACTCTCTGAGTGTCCACTCTCACACTAGTCTTCACCCTGCTGTACATATCTTTGATTATCTCAACTTACCTCCTGTTCACTTTCCTCTTCTTCAGAACTTCTCACACCAATTCTCTTGGAACGTTATCTAGGCCTTCTCCAGATCCCCAAATACCATCTGTATCATCTTTTTTCTCCTATTCTTCTCCATTAATTGCCTCGACATAAAGATCGGCTTTGTTGTCGACCTTCCGGGCTTAAGCCCAAACTGGTTGCCCTTAATGTTTGTTTAACCTCCACCTACTCTCAACTATTCTCTCCCATACCTTCATTGTAAAGTTAAAAAATCTAATTTTAACGGCAGTTTCCTCACTCGAAAGCGATGTCAGTGACGGGCGAACCAGGATTTAAACCCGCACATACTGATCTGCGATCGAATATCTTACGACATCGCCACTGGCTCCAGCCAGAATGAAGGATTAATATATTTTAACAACAGTTTTTTTTGTCAGTTTTACAATATATAATTAATATGTGTTAGAAAAGACTGGAAAAGCGTATAAAGTAAATTGGTATTAGCAGAAAGTGTTTGGTTGATATTAATATGTTATTAAATAAGCGCATGCGTTAATCCAGGAAACTGCTTCACTTGTAAGGCAGCTTAAAGTAGACAAACCACCCGGCAGACAGATTAAAGGACACTCCTCAACGATGTGTCATGGTTTGAGATATACCGCAGGCACAAAGTGGTGAATCACGAATATCCTAGCGGAACTCTCTCTGCATCTATCATGGCCGATTAAGTTGATATTAGTACGGTAAGAAATATTAATATATCAATACGTGAAATTCTATAAATATTTAATAAGCTAGTGCTTTTTAAGTCGGGTTTATCTATTTGGATCTTTATGTTGCATCTGTTGGTTATCAGATGTATTGTATTGTTGTAGCATTCGTATATCAGTAAATAGCTAGTGTTGTCTATCTTTACATTGTGCCAGAAGTGCTTCATGGTAGTTTAAATTAGTTATGAATGAACTTTTAACTTCATGCAGGATGCTACGTTAAGACAGTTCAAAAAACATAAATTTGACATCTCGTTCCATACATTTTATGTACCGAATTTTTGTACTTGTTGTAGCTATTTAATGGTATCTTGAATTACTTAATTTTTTGTCAGTAAGCGTGATATTTAAGTTCTTTTTTCTATGGAAATATTGTAGAGTGATATTTTAATTTTTTAACGTGTTGATATTGAGTATTAAGCTCAAAATATTGTTATTTAAATCTCTGTACAGTGTACATGTTATTCGGGATATTTTGTTTATAGGTTGATAGTTAAGTCACTATGAATATTTTGTACTAGTTCCTACCTATTACGTGTGGTGTTTCTTGAGAAATTTGAAGTATACTAATTTAGGCCTACTGTGTTCCTACTAATTCTAATCGAATTTTGAAATTTAAATCGTCTATTCTGAGCATGAATAGTTGTAGTATATGGTTATTAATCTTTTGTACAATGAATATATTTTAGCGTATGTCGCACTCCTTCACTTATCGATGTTGAAACGACTGGGGCTGAAATTCTTTTTTAATGGAATTCGGTCGACTGGTAGGTTATTTTCTGCCGAAATATGTAGACTCAGTGAGCAGTAATGACGCTTAATTCCATTGTATCAAGAAAACGGTAGATATCGAGCAATTGATTAAGGATGTTTCATTAAATAATGTTTCAAAAGTTCTATAGGCCCTATGCCCTTGGGAGAGTGAAATTTAAATTACCCAAAAAAGCACTTTTATCCCTTTACTATAATCTGATATATCCTCATCTAAATTGTTGCAACATTCTTTTGGATTGTTCATCTGCATTTGTACAAAAAGATTTAATTTTACTGCAAAACCCGGCCATTAGAACTATTACTAAAGCTTATTATTTATCACATACTTCTCCATTATTTAAAGATATATCTATGCTAAAATTGTCAGATCAATTTTTAGTGTACTACGTTTATAAATTAAACATAAATTACTTTATTTAAATTTAAATATAATAATCTACCTGTATATCCAATTCTTAACGATTAATAAATCTATAGTTGATAGTTCGTATTGTTTTAGATAAATAAATGAATATTTAAATCCATTTTTACGTACCTATACGCATATGAAAAGCTTCAATGTGCGTGGTCCTCTGCTATGGAACAATTTACACGACACTATAAAACTCAACTATGTTTAGTTTAACATTTAATTTAGCTCAATATTGATTTATTTAACTTAATTTTTGTTACCTTAAAGACTAAGGTTTAAGTAGACTATCTTTTGCTTTAAATTTATATAACTAAGTTTCCGATATCTACCTTCTTGCGTGGGCAGTAATTAATGTATATATGGTTGAATTGAATTGAATTGAATCATATTTATTTCACTTTAGGTTACGTCATACGCAACTAGTACATGAGATAAAGTGAAAAAGGACACAAAGGCCACGAGGTATAAAGTGAAAAAGGACACAAAGGCCACGAAAGCACTGACATGTGCCCTAAAGGAACCTATTCCAACCATATAAAGTAGTTAAAAGTTTACAGCAAATCAAGACATTCGATCAATCCAGCATAAATCAACATGCTTCACAATACCCCTACAGGGTCTATACATTAGCAAATTGTTGCCATAGGTTCTACAGTATTCTTTAGTATAGAAGACAATTAGTAGACGTATTTGTTATACTTTGTAATTGATACTGACTATATTACCTCACAAAGCTTAAGCTCTTTTTTGGTAATCATCTTCTTGATTATTTGTTTAGTTTCTAATTAAGTAGGCCTATGCTGTATTTGTTGTTTACTATTGACATGGAAGACAAATGAAAGGTTGAGTGAAAAAATATGGCAGTACCATGCATGTATATTGTAACATTCATGTAAGGATATAGTGTGTTAGATATAGAATGTAAGACAAAATATTAGATTCCAATAGTTTTTAATTTTAATTTTTTTAAATTTAAATTAATTCAATCAATCAATAATAATTTAACAGCAGTAATGGTTCCTCGTCATAGTCAATGTCTGAGACGTCTCAAGCGGACTCTGCATCAACAGCCGCCAAAGCAATACTAGATGACGACTATGTTCATCATCATCATCATCCTGACAATCTTCCCTTGAATCCCAGTCTAACTAGAGTCGGGATTAGAAAACTTCGTAGCAATTTCTGGAGCCTAGGCTTTCACCTACTGAATGGCCTTTCTGACTTTGGTTTCAATCATAGTGCTTTTTCGCCTTTTTACGACACGTGCATTCCTCGGTTGTTCTATAACCCAGACACAACACGGGCAGAACACAACGCAATGACGACTAAGTTCTAATTATTAATTTGAAATTTAGATTTCTATTTAAATTTCGGCAAGTGATATTGCAACTTCGAATGTTTTAAACTGCGATATGTAATGATTAGTGTATTCCTTCCAGAAATTAAAGTAATTAGAAAAGTTTAGTAGTGATCTAAGCCTGCTCTTCCAGTATTGTGTCCAGGATACTGAAAACTAGAACAATCGTAAACTTCACGTGTAGTAATAGAGGACTGAGAAACTACCTCAGAAGCCGTATTCCCAAGCTAAGGTTATATTCAGATGTGAGTAAAGCATAACCTTTTTGAAGGGATTAACTTATTTTTTGATGAAGGGCATGTTATGGAGCGTGAAAGCAGACTAAGAATAGACATACGTACTGTGGACTTGGCACTTGTCAGAACACTAGAGAGGGATAGGCTTACTCAATCTTGCGTTTTATCTCTCGTCCTTTCAAATGTCCATTTTTTATCCATTTCTCTATTTTCAACGATCTTTCATTTTTCGATAATCATTACGCATAATTATCTTTTGTAGAATTCCAGTTTAATCAGGGTCAGGATACGAATCATCTCCAATCCTCTTTGTCCCACACCAATCACAATTAATCCATAAAATTCCATTCGTTAAAATTTTTGTAGCAATTTCTGGAGTCCAGGCGCACACCACCGAATGCCCGTTTGGACGTGTGGTTTGAATCTTATTTTTATGTAGCTTTTTACGACACGTGCGGCACACGGTTGGTCTACACGAGGAATTTCACTATTCTTTGCTATGTTTAATAATTCCTCTCATCACCATACGCGCTGAATACTTTTGGTCTGTTGGACACAAAACATTTGTAATGTTTTCTGTTAATATTACTCAATTTCTGAAGGGTCCATGGAGTCCATAAATTACTACTACTATTAGGTTTTGTCTTGCTGGTTGGCAGGTCCTTGGTATATACATGTATGTATAAACAACTCCACACATTTATATCCTTTGCGTTTCATTTCATATCGACATCCGAATAAGCTATGAAATCCCCAACACTCATATTCTCGCTTTTCCCTTAGCTCTGCTACTTGTACTGCATTAGCTATTGTACTGCAATAGTGTACTGCATTAGCGTGTACTGCATTAGCTATTGGCAGGTCCATGACATATACCGCAACACATGTATATCCTCTGCCTTTATTTTAATATCGATATGCATTATCAAATCATCTAATATTCCACTTTTAGGTCTTCCCTTAGCTCTATCAACATATTTCTACTCCATCTTTTAGCAAACAATTCCTTTTTTTATTTTTTTATGTCCTACCCATTTCTTTTTCCATTTCTTAGTAAATTCATCAGTTATCTTTCTTTCACACACACTCTCTCTTTCTATTTCTCTTTCTATCTCTATCTATCTATCTCTCTCTCTCTCTCTCTCTCTCTTAGTGCACTGCCTATTAGTAGTTCCATGGCATATAACTCCTTCGCATAATTCTATCTTCTGCTTTTCTCTTCATATCAACACACGAATTAGTTATCAAAGCATACGTTCTTCTCCCAAGTCACCTTCTTCTTCTAACGTTTAGGCTACCTATCCTCTATTAATCAGCATCAGTACTTGTTTTGTAATTTTGTCTGTCCACCTAGTCTACTCCATTCTTCTTCACCTCAGTAGTTAAAAATTTCGGAATATCTTCATTCCTTGACTTCTATGTTTCACAGGCATACATAGCGTGAGCCACACTAGAGTCTATACTATCTCTCTTAGTAGATTTCTTCAATTTTTTGTTGATAGTTCTTTCCAGTTACCGAAAACCTCTCCCTTGCATGCGCAATTCTATACTTTACTTCTGCCTCTCATTTCTATATCGATATCGCGAGATCTAAATTATAACATTAACGTCTCCTCCTCTTCTAGACGTTTTCATCCCCTTTGTTTTTATTTATAATCTTCATCGTTTTCTTTCTATTAATCTTTAACACTCTAACACAGTAGTGTACAGGCTGTTCCTGGTCTTGTGTACCCCTGCTTCTCTTCTGTCTCTCATACCGTGTTCATTTGCAAAAGAATATCGTTCAACAATTTACTCAAATCTTTGTTTTTCTTCGGTGATTAACATTGTTTTCATCGTCATTGCTTCTGCGTAAATTTGTTATAAACGTAAAGGCATGCTCTATCCTTCACTTTACTTCTTTTTGTCTTAGTCTATTATTCTACTCCTTCTTTAGAAAATTCGTGCTGAATTTTAACAGATTCAGTAGATTAAACATTACTTATTCAGTATTAAAACTGCTTATTTTAATATGAATGTTCATTTTAGGTGGTGGGTGAAGGAAGAGATGGAAATGAAGTTGGGGAGTATGGTCTAGGAAAAAGAAATGAGAGAGGACAGAAATTGGTTGACTTTTGCAATAGAATGAGATTAATGGTATCCAACACTGGGTTCAAACATGAGAAGAGAAGGCGTTAACACATGGAAGAAACCAGGAAGCACCGAAAACGAGGGAAGATACCAGTTAGACTATATTCTGTAAAAGCAACGGTACAGGAATAGTGTGAAGAATTCAAGGGCTTATCCTGGAGCCGATATTAATTCAGACCACTATCTATTAATGGCAAAAATAGGGCTTCAGTTGAAGAAAATACTTAAGAAGAAAAACAGTAAGAGATGGAATTTGAACGGATTGAACGAGAAAAGAAGTCAGTTTCAGGAAGCAGTGGAAAGAAAAGCTAAGGAAATGAAGGATTACGAAAGAACAGGGGTAAATGAAAGATGGTGTCAGCTAAGGGAAGCTATTAAAATAGGTGCAAAAGAAGTTTATGGCTTTCTTAAAGCAAATACAGCTGAAAAACCTTGGATCACAACCGAGATGCTTGACAAAATGGATGAAAGGAGGAAATGGAAAAGTATTGACACCAGTCATGGCCGAAGGAAATATACATGTAGAAGCTTAAACAGTGAACTTAGAAGAATTACAGACAAAGCAAAAGATCATTGGTGGAGTGAAAAGTGTGATGATTTAGCAGAATATGATAGAAGAGGGAGGTCGGATCTATTATACCAGGAAGTCATGATATTAACAAGAACCGATAAGAAAAAGAAAGGAGTTGCAAAGAACATTAGTATAATGGGTAAAGATGGGGAATTGAAGACAGAACTGGAAGAAATAAAAGAAAGATGGAGAGAATATGTAGAGGAATTGTATGATAAGGCTGGGAAACCAGTTCAAGAGGATTTTAAAATAGAAGAAGACAATATCATAGAAGACAATAAAAGGGGCCCCGATTTAATGAAGCAGGAAATTTATTCTACAATTAACAGTATGAAGAAGGGAAGGGCAGCCGGAATAGATGAAATCCCAGCAGAATTCTTGAAAATGTTGGAAGGAGAAACACTCAATAAGCTAATGGAGGTATGTATGGAAGTGTACAATACAGGTATTTGGCCAGACGACTTTACCAAGTCAGTGATGATCCCAATTCCCAAAAAAGCCAATGCTGTGGAGTGTTCGGATTACAGAACAATCAGCTTAATACCTCATGCATCGAAGATCTTATTAAAGATAGTAAATAATCGCATTCAGTCGAAAGCAGAGATGATACTGAGCAAGACACAATTTGGCGTTAGGAAAGGATGCGGCACAAGTGATGCAATAGGGGTAATGCGGATTCATTGCGAAAGAAGCTTAGTATTTGGAAATGAGGTTTTTGTATCCTCACAGGATTGATTGGATAACGATGATGCATATCTTGAAAAGAATAGGAATTGACTGGAGAGATAGAAGACTAATTTTGAACTTGTACATGAATCAAAGAGCAGTAATCAAAATCCAACAAGAATACTCAGAAGAAGGTGAAATAGGACGTGGAGTAAAACAAGGTTGCAGCATTTCGCCGCTGCTGTTTAACATTTACGCTGAGGCAATGATGGCGGAAGCCATGGAAGACTTGGCAGAAGGAATAAAAGTAGGAGGGAATTTGTTAGAAGATGTACGATTTGCAGATGACCAAGGCATGGTAGCGGGCAGCGAGATTGGATTGCAGAAGATAATGGATAAGCTGAATGATACAGCACTAAGATATGGCATGAAGATTAATATAAAAAAGGCTAAGGTTATGAGAGTGTCCAATAATAAAGATGAAGTTAATATCACAATAAATGGTACGAAATTGGAACAGGTAAGGAGTTTTAAATATTTAGGTCGTACTATAACCGATGATGGGAAATGTGAGACGGAAATATGCAGTAGGATTGCACAAGCAAAAGCGGCCTTTGGTACTAGAAAAGAACTATTACCAAAAAGTCTAAAGAAAGACACAAAGATAAAGATAGGGAAAACTTTGGTTTGGACCACGCTATTGTATGGATGTGAAACATGGACCTTAAGGAAGGAAGATATTAGGAAACTGGAGGCATTGGAAATGTGGATTTGGAGAAGAATGGAGAGGATTAGCTGGACTCAAAAGGTTACAAATGAGGAAGTCCTGGAGAGAGTTGGAACAGATAGAGAGTTGATAAATGTATTAAGAAATAGGAAGACGAAATGGATAGGACACATTCTAAGGGGGGAAGGTCTATTAAAAGAGGTCATAGAAGGTAGAATGGAAGGAAAAAGAGGCAGGGGCAGGCCGAGGTTAGGTATGTTAGATGATTTAAAGAGCCACTCATATGTGGAAATGAAGAGGAAGGCAGAAGACAGAGAAGAGTGGAGGCACCATGTATGTGTTATGTACCATGGACCTTCCAGTAGGCAGTGCACTAAGAGAGAGAGTTCATTTTAGAATTTGATTAGTTTCATATAAATAATAATATTTCTTTCTCTGTGCATCTCATTATCTCTGTTCGAAGTTTCTTTCGTTGTTTTGATCAACACTGCTGATGTCTATTTGCACTATTTTGCAGTGCAGAGCACTCAAGACGGACTAACCCTGGTTTTTATGTCCTAAACTCTTGAGTCACAACCTAATAGACCTGCAGAGATTCAATGTTTTGATCATCAATTTAATTTGGCTTTGGCTATATAGTCTCGAAGTACTCTAAATTGTTGTTAAAATAATTGCTATAGTCCTATACTAGTATTATAAAAGTATTTCGTTTTCTTAGAGTTATGCCAAATGTCAAAATTTACTAAGAAATACATTTTTTAATTGCTAACAGTTGATTTGATTCCAGTTTTAAAAATCAAAATTTTTTGTTGTTTATGAATATTCAGTAAATATTAAAATTTACATGTGTTGTTAACTTAGCATAGTCAAATTAATTATTTTTGTGCATAATAGTATGCTAGGTATAGGTAAAGATCCACTGATATGTGGACATGAACTGGAAAGCGGAAGTCAGAGAAGAGTGGAGGCGTTATATACCATATATCTGTATGTAGGCTGTGCACTAAGAGAGAGAGAGAGAGAGAGAGAGAGAGAGAGATGATAGGTATTGATAACACGGTGTATTGGATACATGGGTTAAATTTTTATGTTTTAATGAAATTAAAATTTAAAAATCGCTATCGGATATCTTATCATCGCCACTGGCTCCAGCCGGTGGCGATGATAAGATATCCGATCTCGGCTCAGCATATGTGGGTTAAAGTCCTGGGCTCCCCCGTCACTAATATCGCTTTCGAGATCCTATGCTAAGTAACGTCGGGTTTAGGGCTTTTTAATTAATAAATATTAAAATTAAAATTGCTTTCATGGCACTTTTTGGATCTACAATTTAGTCGTACCGGTATCGGTACCTGAAGTAGATCTATTAGTGCTTTTTGTAATGTTATCTTGTAGTCTTCTTCTCGAATGCAGCCTTACAAAATATACCCTGTTATACTGTTAGATACTTCCATAGTATTGGCATGATTGATTGTCTTTGTAGTTTAGGACTAAAGTAAGATCCGACGAATATTATAGTATTAAATAAATTAACTAAAAATAACTGACATAACTTCATGAATTAAGTCTTTTATTAATTGAATGGTATAGAACCGTATTTAAACTATACATGTATAATAGTATATACATATAGAACTTTGTACATAGCAGTATACTCTTTAGTTATCTTATTTAGTAAGTCCATATTAAGATTATTACAGGGGCATTCCACAATGTGAACGACGACGCAAGTTGCGTCATTGGAAAATAAGGGGAAGGGAAATGGCAGGACGCTTTCAAAATAGTGGGAAATTAAAATTGTGCGCATTGTTAGGCGGCTTAAGAAGCATGCTTTTTTGTTCTAGGGCGTGACTATAGTTGTGGATTGAATTCCGAAGGCCCAGTTCGATGATCAATATCGCAAATTGAGAGAAGTCTCAATTTGCGATATTGATCATCGCCGAGGAATATGAAGGGTTTCTCGGTTTATGCAATTAACATCATCATTGAGACGATCCTAGTTCAACTGACAGCCATCACAACTAATTCTCACTAAAAAATCGCACAATCCGCTCCGAGAATTGCGAGAAAGAGAGATAGATTACTTCTTGTAATCAAAATCTCGTCTAATCCTGTAACTTTACAAGCTAAAAAATGCGACCTTTCTCTGTTGTGTGAGCTATGTATAATCTCCGTCTGCTTGATATCTGGTGTCCTCTATGCTTAGTTCAAACAAATTAATAGCACCATGTTAAAACATATTTTAAGTATATGATAAATAACTTTCGCCTGTGTTGTGTCCAGGTTGCTGAAGAATAGATCAACTGCGGACTGCACGTGTCGCAAGAGGCAAAAAAGTACTAAGATCCAAACCAACGTCAGAAAAGTGCATTCCATTGGTGAGCGCCTAGACTCCAGAAATTGCTACAATTTTTTTAAACGAATGGAAAAGTTCATCATGGCCCTGGGATTCAGAGGAAAGATAATGATGACTTTGATAGAATAGAATAGATATTATGTTTATTTTTCAGCAAAGACACAAAATGCATGAGCGACATACAATGTCCCAACAGCAATTCCTACATCTATTGCGAGAAAAATTGGTCGTCAGTGAAGATACAGAATATCTTATCCCACTGACTACCATGATAATTATGCTACTTAAAGTTCTAAGTAAAGCTAGTATTAATTCATAGATCATAATACATACATAGTTGAACTTACATGTATATTCTACAAGTGTAAGTAGAGCTAAATGACTAATAAAATAAAAATGAAAACACTGTGAAACTTACATAACTTCAATCATACAAATTAGCAAATTCACATAACTTCCATCATACAAATTAGCAAAACCATTCGTCAAAAAGGCAGACTTGATACCGCTTAGAAAAATCTGTTATAGATTTTGCATTGCGTTTGTCAGGGGATATTAGGTTGCAATTAGCGTCATAATGCATAAGATTTGAAAAACTCATTGGTAGTTCTTGCATATAAATACTTGGCAGTGGAGTCTAGTATGATATAAACAATGTGAGTGATTATGCATATTATCAATGAAAATATCCCTAGTGGCACTTGATACAGCTAAATTCATGAAATTCTGGCATTTATAACTTAATTTACCAATAGCTAGTTTAATTATATAATTGGTGAACAGGTAAAATATTAAAAGTTCTGTAGAGTTGCTCCATGTAACAGAACGATTTTCAATCTTCTTTGGAGGAATCAATAGGATTTCACTATTGAGTTACTTCATACTCAACTGCACCTAGTTATCAATAAAGGTGATGGGAGTAAGACCAGTGCAATAGTTCAAAGTACCATCAATTGTAAAGAATTTTAAAAATTAATTTTTGCGATTTTGGTAAGACTACCTGGAAAATGTAGTTCGAAATGCAAGAAACATAAAATTGTTCTCTTTCAATCTTGACTGAAACAACTGAGCAAATTTGTTGATAATTATGAATTTTTTGTCAAATCATATAATCTTGATCTGAATGATAAAGATGAGGTTCCAAAGGGTTGAGGTTCATCCCTTCCGCAGACAGTAAAATCAGCATCAGCTCTACCAACGGAGCTGGATTCTTTATCAGTTCTATTATTAGTTTGTGGTAGAAAATTCAGTCTGATTTCATCTGAATGCATGGCAAGTATTGGAGCAGATAATAACTTAATAAGTGTGGATACGATTATTTTTATTTTTATTTATTACTGACAATTTTCAGGCAGGTTGATTGTCAGGATTCTTAAGGAGAAGTAAGAATCTGTTGTGTGATTTGTAGCTTGGGGCCATATCATAAGAATTTCACACGGTTTACTATCAACCTTATCAACAACAATTTTTTAATCTTTAAATACACAGCTTGCAGACAATATAGGGAACCCAAGATTTGTCTTGGTCTCTACGCTTTACCCCAGCGTGTGTATAATATAACCGCTTTACGAGAAATAATCTAAATTCTAATTATAATAATTTAAAATGTGCATAATTGAAATATTTATTTTACATGTATGTTTGCTAGTTGGTATATTTTTATTATAGTCATAGTTATAAAATTTGTAACAATTATTATAATAACTATCAAATTGTTGCTTCTAGCAATTAATTTAACTGAATTTTAATTAATGCCCTGAAGCACAAATTAAAACATTTAGTCACGGAAATTTTAAATATTTCAAAAACTAAAAAAATAGTGGGCGGGATTTAGCGCATTCGGTTTAGTTGCGCGTCAGTAGTGGAAGTTAAGCTACATCGGCATCAGTTAATTTGCATGCTTGGGAGACCACCTTGGAAAACTTTGTGTTGACAGCTTTGAATGAAAAAAACCCCAGGGTGTTGGAAGTTTATTCTTAAATGGGCGCCGGCTGCAATTGATGCGCCATCAATAGGCAAAGAATACTAATAACCATGGAGAGGAAGGAAGAGATGGGTCTTAAACAAGCATCTGTGCTTCCTGACCCAGTGTGCCGTTATGTTATCTTATGTTAGCATTAACAACATAATCAAGCATGTGACTACAGCGTCGTTGTGCTTGTGGTCGTTCTGAAGGAGATCACTTTGAACTCAGATGCTCATAGTAATCAAAATATTGAAAAGCCAAGATACACACAAAAATATTGAACTATACACATATAAACAGCTACTAAAACACTGAACTGCTATTTGCCACCTGCCTAAATTCTTAACTTTTACAACTTAGCAATCAATATTTCTCGCACCGGACTATCTAAAAAGCACTAATATTTTATATTAAATTTTATATTAGCTCTGCCTGCTACTATATTTTTTACGAGTTTTCTCTGTTAGTATAATAATCAGAAAAATTTTATAGAAGTTAAGAGTACATAGGTCTCACTTTAATAAATTGTGTGGAAATGGTGGTGTTTAGGTATGGGGGTATTACAACTGATTGACACACGGCTTAAGTTGATCCGAGTGCGACTATGTAAGCTGATTTGAGCTATGTTGATGCTGCTGTAGCAGTGGTTTGGGGCAAAATGCTAAATTATGATACTGATGTTTCAGTATTCGACTCTTTCTGTAAATCAGTAGATGTACGGTTCAAGCAAATGAGATTCCCGTCGCTGATATGCTTAAATCCAAGAATATGAAGCTAAACCTGGCTTTAGCGTTAACTTTAAATAAATAATTCGGAGCTTGTTGTTCAAGTAATAAACGATCTAGTTGACTCAATAAATGAGACCTGGCCGAAAAAGTAGTAAAATATTCTTTATCATCCTCCAACTGATCGGGTAATTGATTGGTTCAACATTAAATTTTAAGTATCTTACGTGTATCTTATTTTAAGTTTGTATTTTTTAAGTATCGTGCTTATTTGTAGTCCTCCGTCACAACCAATGAGGAGCTCTAATAATTATAATCTGTAGCTTCTGAAAGATGCGACTTTAGATTGTTCAGAGGGAATTCAACTGAGTGATTTGATGAAATTATTATGTCATGAACATGTTATATGTTTATTTTCAGCATAGACACAAAATGCATAAACAACATACAATGCGTCAACAGCAATTCCTACATCTAACGCGATAAAAATTTGTGGTCAGTATACAGAGTATCCTTTCAAGCTGACTACCATTATGACCATTATACTTAAGAGTTCACAATAAAGTAAGCTAGTACTTAGAAATAGTACTTAATAGAGTCCATAGTTCATAATAATTCTAAATAAAGTTCGTAGTTCACAATACATAAAAAGTTTAACTTATAATCTACATGTATATACAGAACTAATTGACTAATAAAAAATAAAAATGAAAACACTGTACAACTTGCATTACCATACAAACTAGCAAAACCATTCATCGAAAAGGTAGACTTTACACTACTTAAAAACTCAGTTAAAAAGTAAACACGCGTTATAGTGAAATGATCAACTACGTTGATATCTATCACTTTTAGTACCACATGTTTAAACCGTTAGGCAATTTAGACCATTTTCCGTGTAACCAGTCCAGTGAGTGTACGAAATTTTACTCTCAGATCAGCGCGGCTGTGATTCGAACCCACGAGGGTTCAATTCACCTCAGGATCTTTCATTTAAAACTTCATGACGTTACCCCTACGCTATTAAGACGCTCAGTTATAGATTTTGCATTGCGTTTTTCAGGGAATATTAGGTTCCAGTTAGTGAAATAGTGAAAATATAAGATTTGACAAATTCATTGGTAGTTCTTGCATATAAATACTTTGTAATGGAGAGTCTAGTATGATATAAACTGTGTGAGTGATTATGCATATTAGCAATGAAAATATTCCTAGTAGTACTTGACACAGATAAATTCACAAAATTCTGAAATGTATACTTCAATTTACCAATCACTAGTTTATATAATTGGTGAACATGTAATCTATATTAAAAGTTCGGTAGAGTTGCTTCACATAGCAAAATTGTTGTTTACTCTGCAAGGTTCTTAAAATGCGATTACAAGCAAAATGCAGAGGCTGTAATAATTATTTAGTTGTAGTAGCATAAATTTCAATGCCATACTGTAGGGCCTAACCTAGATTGAACTAGTGAATGATGAAGGTAGCCTACCTGCAGCAGTCTAAAGGAATATACTGTCTTCGCATTTCTATAACATACCTTTATAACTAGCAATTTTACATTTAGTGATCTAATGTGATCATCAAATGTTAAAATTTTCATCCATTATTAAGTCTAAAAACTTACTAACATATTAAATTTAGCTCCTGTGTAGTCAGTCGTCTTTTGCAAGCGTGGCGCAATAAGGGTTTCACGTGCAACGTGACACCCTTGCTAGTGTTTAAAACATTTTTAACAAAAAAACCGTTTTTAATTTTTTCAATTTCTTTCTCTAGATTCCAGAACAATTATCCTAGAGGAATTCTTAAAAAGATTCTAAAAGATTTCTATATCTTCTAAATTCATTTGATTGGTAGAACTTACAATAGGTCCGACCAAAGATCCCTTAGTCTATATTTGGCGACTCATGACCTATAATAATGTTGCTGAGCAATTCGAGGATCGATGCAGTGCACAGCCTCTGATGAATGTATTTGTCGCTACGAGATCTGCTGTGCTGAAGAAAGTCGTTAATACGCTAATTGGTGAGTAGTAGATAGCGCATTAACTGCTCACTTCATCTAATCTCACACCGTCTACCGCAAACAACAAGCCGCAGCAAAGGCAACTCCAACTCCAACTACTTGTAGCTTTGTCTGAAGATTGCTCTTCTATATTGACTTGTATCATACTTTTATGCCACGTTTACATAATGAAGATCTCATATACAGTAGAGCGACTGATATGTAGCTGTATATCTATTAATAAAGAGATACGATTTGCTGACACCGTGTTCTCGATCATGAGAGTGTGGAAATAGATTGTGCGCTTTAAGCCTATAACAAAAGCTAAAAGCTAATGTTAACGTCAGTTTCCTCACTCGAAAGCGATGTCAGTGACGGGAAAGCCCAGGATTTGAACCCCGCACATACTGATCCGCGGTCGTGTATTTTACCGACATCGCCACCAGCTCCAGCCAGTGCAGATAAATCATAATTAAGTATACATGTATATCAAGTAGCATATACAATATACAATATACAATAGTAACAATTAAGTATCTTGTTAGACTCTACTATTGTTATATTTACCTCGAATTAAGTTAAGGTTATAGAACAGTTGAGACTGTTATAAAATATATACCTGAGTCTTGCTGTTATGCTGAAGTTTAATATTATTTACGCCCATAATGATAGACTATTATAGAGAGATATGGCATGAAGATTAATATAAAAAAGACGAAGGTTATGAGAGTGTCCAATAATAAAGGTGAAGTTAATATCTCAATAAATGGTACGAAATTGGAACAGGTAAGGAGTTTCAAATATTTGGGTCATACTGTAACCGATGACGGGAAATATGAGACGGAAATATGCAGTAGGATTGCACAAGCAAAAGCGGCCTTTGGTAATGGAAAGGAGAAGAATGGAGAGGATTAGCTGGACTCAAAAGGATACATGTGACGAATTTCTGGAGAGTGTTGGCACAGATAGATAGTTTAAAAATTTATTAAGAAATAGGAAGAAGAGTAGGATAGGACACATTCTAAGGGGGAAGGTCTATTAAAAGAGGTTATAGAAGGTAGATTGGAAGGAAAAAGAGGCAGGGGCAGGCCGAGATTAGGTATGTTAAATGATTTAAAGACCCACTCATATGTGGAAATGAAGAGGAAGGCGGAAGGCAGAGAAGAGTGGAGGCGTTATATACCATGGACCTGCCAGTAGGCAGAGCACTAAGAGAGAGAGAATTATAGACTAGGTAGACTAGGGCCAGGTTAGATTAAATTAGGAATAGCATTGTTTGAGGTTATGTTTATGCTATGAACTCTTTATAGGCTTCAAAGCCCAATCAGTAGAAGGATGGTGCTATTTCTCTAATTATGAGAAAAACACGAAATGCCTACGAAATCCCCTTTTAGTTCAACCAACGCTTTAGTCCTCTGGACGGACTCTCCAGAAATGTTATTGGGATCTACTAAATGTTATGAAATCACTCAAATCATATCTTATCTTCTATAAATTTCTTGAGCTAGGTTTACATGTAACTTTTCTTTAAGTCTAATATAAATATACTATCCGGAATGTCCGGTAGAGTTTTAAATTTTGGTCTTTGCTTAGCGTTCTATCAACTAACCGCCAGTGAGAGGCCTACGCTGGGTCTCTATATTGATACATCTCGCAATATCAACTATTTATTGCAATTACATAATAATAATAAATCATGCATGCCCTTCTATTATATAAGTTAATTATACATAAGTTCTATTATAGATTGTTGGTCTAGGACTGGTCTAAGACTCTACAGTAGCTGAGTTTATGTAAATATTGTTTCTCAGTTTAAGCGTTGCTTTGCTTAATCTTTGCAGATTGCCTAACAAGTACGTACACATATAAATCTATATATATATAATATATATATATACAGTATATATACATATATATGTGTATATATATATATATTGCATATATATAAATACTAATAAGAAATTAAGATAAAAATTAAAATATTAAATTAAATACTAATAAGAAATTAAGAAACATTTCTTATGTCTAACGGATTGATATATATATATATATATATATATATATATATATGTATATATATATATTTACATGTATATATATCAATCGGTTAAGCATAAGAAATGTTTCTTAATTTCTTATTAGTTCTGTTATATAGGGACAAAAAGAGGCAAAATGGATCAACTGCAAAATGTCTTATGTTGTCACTTTCAAGTCAACTGTAAAATGTACTCCCTGTCACATATTCTTCCTCCTACTGATTTTTCCTGCAATCCCTTTCCTTCTGTGTGGGAGCCTAATGAAATTTTGATTTGAGCTCTTCTCGGGAGTGGGCGAAATGATAACTTGAAGGTAGAATCCTTAGAAAATAGTTAGTAGAGCAGGACAGAGAGAGAGGAGAGAGAGAGAGAGAGAGAGAGAGAGAGAGAGGAGAGGAAGAGAAAGAGAGAGTAACAAGTAAATTTAGTTAGACAGATGGATAGGTAGATAGAATGAAAGAGAGAAACAAAGAAATAATGAAAGAACAAAATGAGAAATAAATATGGACGAATGACTAGATGAACGAACGAACGAACGATTGAAAGAATGAATGAATAAATTAATGAGTGAATGAATGAATGAATAAATTGAACCAGCGATTGAAAGAATGAATGAGTGAAAAATGAAATGAAAGAATATAAATAACAAAAAGGACAGTGAAAGAAAAAACCGAGAGCCTAAAGTTTTAAAGCAATAGAAATATATGATGTTTGAAATAAAAGAAAAATTTTACTATTAAGATAGGCCTATTGAGATTATTGTAATCTTCAAACTACGCCTGGACTTTCCCGAGGGTGACTACTAAATTGTGTCACAAATGTTTCACGTTAGAAGAGCAAAACAACAGAAAGCTGCGTGGCAAAAGTGAATCGAGAGAGAGAGAGAGAGAGAGAGAGAGAGACATTCGTTGATAGCAATGACAGTATTTTATTTTAACATGATAACATCAACGGACATATCTATCTCGGTTCTCTTAATAATAATAATAATAATAATAATAATAATAATAATAATAATAATAATAATTTATGCACATTCTGCGATCTAGTCCGAGCTTCTCTAATCCGCGGCTTTTAGACTACGACGTGGCTCTTAGGTGTGGCGGTATTAATCCTTAATTCTATAACCTTTAACAACATTGATTCTTCCAATAATAATAATTTCTTTGATAATACAGCAGAATTCTTGGTCGTCGATATATTACTTATACATAGTAAAATTAGACTATATTTGATTTAAGGACATCCGGGTCAATCTGCTACTGCTTTTATTGATAAATTTTTCAAGTTCCTCTACATATGCAAACCTTTAAAAAAGAGTCATATTATGACATCTTATGACATATTATGACACAAATGAGTCATATAGAGATTTATTATGTGGTGATGTGAATATTGACTTGTTAAAATTTAGTACGTTAAATTTCATTGATCGCTATGTTAATGAGCTGTCCAATATGAACTTTATGCCGTTCTCGTTAATTCCTACGCATTGTATTAATAACTCGTGTAGCATAATTGACCATGTCTTCGCGAACTTCGGTTTGGATTATGCTAAAGGCACCCGTCTAAAGTCCCTTAGAGTTACAAGCGATATTACTGATCACTATGCCAATGTTGTACTGCTGGTATCTAAAACTGAAAGAGTTAACTACTGTGATCGCCCTTACATTAGAATTTATAACATTCAAAACATAAACAACTTCCATGACCAACTTTCGAAAACTGACTGGACACCAATCTATAATTTGATTAATATTGATGAGGCTATTATTCATCTAACGAATTCCTTAATTACTGCCTCTGAGCTGAGCTTTCCTTTATTTTGGTGTTCTCGTAAAACATACAAGGATAAGCCCTAGATCTGTAAAGAATTGAAGTCTAGAATTAAAATAAAAAACAATCCATATCCTACATTCAAAAAATCCAATTTACCTCTTGATAAAACTAATTATCTGAATTACCGAAAAATACTTGATAAAGATATCAAAAACTTCCGTCAAAATTATTATAAAGATAAATTAGACATAAGATTTAATTCTATTAAGAACATTTCGAGAACGTTGAATAATATTACCAGTTATCGCGGTATAACTAAGAATCAGACTATTGATCACTTAACTACAAATGGTGGTGTTATTAGAAATAACAAGGACATTGCGAAAGAAGTATATATTTTATACAAAATAGTGTACGGCTAGCAGATGAGATCCCGCGAAATGATGTATCATATCAGAGTTTTCTTAACAGGGCTCTACCACACTCTATTTTTCTAACTCCAACTTCCAACAATGAAGTCTTAAATATCATTCATTCCACGAATAAAAGTTATTCTACTGGCAATGATGGTATATCCCGTAACATTTTACAATTATCTGCAAACTACATTGCTGACCCACTTACCTTTATCGTTAATAAATCGTTACAATTAGGCTACTTTCCTGAGAATTTCAAATTAGCCAAGGTCATCCCTGTTTGTATACAAAGGTAAACATGACTTAGTGGAAAATTCTAGACCAATTTCCCTCCTTAATAATTTAAGTAAAATATTTGAGAAAATCATGCATAAACGCATTACTACATTTCTAAATAAGTTCGAAATCCTTAATGAAAATCAATTTGGTTTTAGATCCGGCCATTCTACCACTGATGCTCTTTTCTCTAGTTTTAATATATTATCTACTGAACATAATCATAAAAACAAGACACTTGATATATTTTTAGATCTCTCAAAAGCATTTGATACTGTTGATCATAATATTCTGCTTCACAATTGCATTTTTATGGAATACGTGGTACTGCCTATGATTGGTTTAACTCTTATTTATCTCAAAGAAAACAATACACCTTAATTGGTAACAGCATATCTAGTGTGTTACCTCTTAGTATCGGTGTTCCTCAAGGTTCCATTTTAGGACCGTTACTTTTTATAATCTATATGAATGATATTCATAATGCCTGTATATTTGGGTCCGTTAAACTGTATGCTGATGATTCTAATTTGTTTGTTAAACATAATTCTATTGATGAATTGTCTATCTCTGCGAATCTAGCTTGCTCTGAAATAAGTAAATGGTTTATAAGTAACAAGCTAAATGTAAATTGCTCGAAGTCTTCGTATGTTTTATTCTACCCCACTAAAGACGATGAAGCTGTTATTCGATCTAACAATTTAAGTGTATCCATTGATAATAACTGCATTAATAGAACATATGTTACCACATTCTTAGGCTTAACATTAGAAGAAAATTTGACTTTTGGTGATCATATTAAATCATTAATCTTTAAAATTAATAATTTTAATAGTATGTTATACAATCGTAGAGATTTTATTCCTATGAATTGTCGTAGAAATATATACCTTTCATTGGTGCAATCAAGGACTCAATATGGAATTGAAGTTTATGCACATACAACCAAACAGTTGCTTCAAGCCTTACATGTTGCATGTAACAGTATTCTAAGAACTTTACAGAATAAACATAAATTTCATAATGTTAAACAACTTTATATGAATTACAATGTATTAACAATTTTTCAGTTATTCCAATTACTGGTAAACTTGTTTTTAAATGTATTAATTTTCCTTATCTGACTTTGTCAGAATCCATGAGATGTATTTTGATTGACAATCAGATTTCGTTTGTGTGTAATACCAGGCTCTCCGAGACCAATTATTTGTGTGCTAGAACAACCTCAGAATTTTTTAAATCTTATGCCTATTAAGTATGTGAATTCTTGGAACCAAATACCTCCTGATATCCGCAGTTCGAGGTCTCTAGCTAGCTGAATTCACCAAACGTTACAAATGTATATTGTTTGATGGCTTGTAAATGTCTATATTTTCGTTTTTTGTGTAAATGTTCAGATTGAATTGTGACTTAGCTAACTGCTTTCTAATCAGATTAGTTTGTAATTTATTTTCCTTTCTTTTAGTTTGTTCATTAATTATGAGATAAATTTTTATTTCAGTTGATTTTGCATTGTATATGTCATTAATAAGTTATAGACGGTGGTCTGCTAGATAAGATGTGTATCATCTTCCCTGACGACCGTTGTTCCGGTGTTTATTATAGACTGTTTGACACACTGTGTTTCTGAAAAAAAAATTTTTTATTTCATTTAAATGTTTATTTCTATTTGTATATATCAGTGGTTTGGTGTTGATGTCGATTAAACATATATATATATATATATATATATATATATATATATATACATATATATATATATATACATATATATATATATATATATATATATATATATAGATATATATATATATATATATATATATATCTTAGGCAATGCTTGTGCGCCGTTATCAATGCAGATTTGTCTGATTTGCAGTGGCAGCAAGCCAGTCTACCGGTAAGCAAGAGTGGTCTTGAAATTCGTCTTGGTTCCCATTTCGCGCCTTCAGCCTTCTTGGCATCAGCGATGGGAATGGGAACGAGGCAGTTGCAAGACGTCCTCCTTCATAAGTGTTCCCTTTCTGCCGATAGATCCATTGACGTTGCGTTGTCAGTTTGGTCCAAAAGCCTCACCTCCAGTGCTCCACCTTCTACCTCAGTCAGTAACCAGAAATCATGGGACCGTCCTATAGTGGATCGGATTTATAACAGTCTGTTAGAATCCCAGTTCAGTGCAGTAGACAGAGCACGACTCCTAGCTGTATCAACCAAAAGAAGCAGCGACTGGCTTCATTCTCTCCCTGTTGCTTCTTGTGGGCTTTTTTAGACATTGAGGCGATCCGAATAGCCGTTATTTTCCGTTTAGGAGCGAAAACTTGCGAGCCTCACATGCGCCCCTGCGGTCATGAAGTCGACGCTTTAGGTCTCCACGGCCTCTCCTGCAAACGTAGCTTAGGTAGAATGTCTCGCCATCACAATTTAAATGACTTAATATAGCGAGCACTTTCAAGAGCGAGCATCCCTTCCTCTAATGAACCAAGTGGGTTGTCCAGATCAGACGGCAAGTGTCCGGACAGCATGACTTTAGTGCCCTGGTGCAACGGTAAATGTGCCGTATGGGACGTCACGGTCATTGACACTATGGCAAACTCCTACCTGAATACGACTTCAGTCGCAGCCGGTGGAGCTGCTGTTCATGCCGCCTCTAGGAAGTTGGATAAATACCGTGATCTGTCCTCAGGATGTGAAGTTGTTCCGGTGACCATTGAAACCATGGGCCCGATGAATCCCGAAGGAGTTGACTTTATTAATGGCATAGGCAGACTTATTGCAGAGCAAACCGGCGATAAGCGAGAGTCATCTTTTCTTGGCAAAGGCTTTCCATGACTTTGCAAAGATTTAATGCAGTCTGCTTCAACAATTCTTTTTAGCCGATTGATGACCTCGAGTTGCCGGGCGGCGATTCAGCACGTATTGTGGTAATCGTTTTTATCAAACCCCAGGTTCTTTACACTGGAGTAAAAAAAATAATAATAAAGGTTTAACGTCAATTTCCTCATATACGGATGATGTCAGGGGCAATAATTTAGTACATGCAGACGTCACTGAAATAGTGGAAAGATTTAGATGTTGAATTTAGGAGTTCCATTATGCAGTTAACTTTGATATAGCCCCATGAAGTGGTGAGATAAATAGAGGTTTGGAGATCTCTCTTAGTGCACTGCCTACTGGCAGGTCCATGGAACATAACGCCTCCACTCTTCTCTGTCTTCCGCCTTCCTCTTCATTTCCACATATGAGTGGGTCTTTAAATCATCTAACATACCTAATCTCGGCCTGCCGCTGCCTCTTTTTCCTTCCATTCTACCTTCTATTACCTCTTTTAATAGACCTTCCCCCTTAGAATGTGTCCTATCCATCTCTTCTTCCTATTTCTTAATACATTTATCAATTGTCTATCTGTGCCAACTCTCTCCAGAACTTCCTCATTTGTAACCTTTTGAGTCCAGCTAATCCTCTCCATTCTTCTCCAAATCCACATTTCCAATGCCTCCATTTTCCTAATATCTCCTTCCTTAAGGTCCATGTTTCACATCCATACAATAGCGTGGTCCAAACCAAAGTTTTCACTATCTTTATCTTTGTGTCTTTCTTTAGACTTTTTGTTAATAGTTCTTTTCTAGTACCAAAGGCCGCTTTTGCTTATGCAATCCTACTGAATATTTTAGTCTCACATTTCCCGTCATCGGTTATAGTATGACCCAAATATTTGAAACTCCTTACCTGTTCCAATTTCGTACCATTTATTGTGATATTAACTTCACCTTTATTATTGGACACTCTCGTAACCTTGGTCTTTTTTATATTAATCTTCGTATCAGATCTCAAAGCCGTATCATTGAGGTTTGGAGATACTGTGTCTAATTCCAATAGCAAGACGGTAAAAGCAATTGCTACTAGAAAGTCATAGTGATCATTCCCTTTTGATTAATCTCTGTTTTTTGCATTAGTTAGTCCGCAATGTTCTGCCCTTTACAGATTAATGCTGCTTTCATTTCGTTATTATAAATCTGTGCTAATTATCTCCAATTTTCAATAATGTTTATTATCTCCAATTTTCTACGATTCTTTGCTACTATGTTACTATGTATCCATGTTTGCGGTAGTCAGCTAGATAGAGCTCAATTGTGCTCTTTCTGATGGCCGTTTTGTTTGTGTTCTGTCTCGTTGTATGCGCTTCGTATGTATTTTGATTCAGTTACAAATAAATGATCTTGGCTCATTTTGAAACCTCTATTGCTGTGATAGGTCAAAATTTATTATTGATCATCGATTTGTAAATACTAATTACGTGTTTAGTCTGCGCCGTACATCCTTAGCCAAGCAAAATTTTCCTTTCGTAACGTATGGGGTAAGATTCGTGGTAAATAGAGTATAGGGCTAAGTAGGACATTTGTTAATGAATTCATGTTTCATTACAGTTCCTTCAATTGACATAAGTTAATTACAACTTTGAATTATTATCTTCGTTTAAGCCCTTTGAAGAAAGTTGCAACATTTTGAATCTAAAAATATTTTTATATATCTTTTCAAAATATTTTGCCAGATCTGTTCACATCCAAAGATGCAATGAAACTAAAAATTTATTCAAAACAAACAAGACAATCACTTTTAATTTTTTAGTTCAGATCACAGCATTTTACAAAGTAACACAGCAATAAACAGTAAACTGCAACAGTGAACAGTGGTTTGTGGATTCCTGAGGAGCCTTTGGCTACATACTTTTGACTGCATGCTGCATTATATTGAATTAGATTTTCTGCGACGAAGTACACTAAAGTTTAAGTGGTTCTCTAAACATTGAGACGCAGTTAGTGCAAAATCAAATTTCTTCTTCCAATTTTATGCCACTAAATAATGCTCATTCATTAAGACACTTTCCCCCACCCCGTTCAAAATTTATCATATTCGACTAGGGAAATAGAAATAAAAAAACTTAATGAGAATTAAAAGCGACATCAACCTGATGAGATGAATCCATTGTTTTAATAAGAAAATGAAGAAATCTTAAATGAGAGAATACCGTTGAGCACGACGATGATAAAGCCTAAATCAAACTGAAACCCCTCAAGTGCTCTTCGTATGATAAATCCTCTCATGAACATCTTTATGCACTTATATGGATCTCTAATTTGATACTAATTCGAGCATTAATGCTAAGGCTCTGTTTGTGTCAGAGCTTTAGTTTATCTATTGATAAAATAATTAAGACATTGAATGGTGATCTTCGAATAGTACTAGTTACAGCGTTTAATTAAATTTGAGATTTCATGTTCGATATAAACATTTTCTAGGTAGCCTACCGCTTAAGGCTTCCCAATATTAAAAAAATTCATAGTCAACATATAGTTTTACAAGAAATTGAGTACATTTTTTATATTTAAAGAATTAAAACTGGTCTGCTAAGACCAACCATTAATTTTGTCCTGACAGTCTAAGAGTATTTTTAACTAAAGATAATCCAATGATTACGTTTAGGTTGCAAAAGTAAATAATTTCAACTTCCTATGAAGTAGTTTTAAAGTATATTACTTATAGAAGGCTTCTGATCTAGTCTAGTGACTAAATTATTAAACTAGTTCGAAGGGCTTAGTCCCCTTCAGCCTGCGGAAGCGGCGTTGTTGATTCAGTAGTTGAAGAGCTTGCGGATTGATATGATGACTGAGTCGGTCTTGATGTCTTGTTGCTGAGTTTCTTATTACTTCTACTACCAGGGGTATTTTCAGATTACGATGAATATCATTATTTCTGATGTACCAAGGAGTATTTACAATGTTTCTTAACACCTTATTCTGGAACGTCTGGATAATCTTAGTATTAGATGATTTGGTACAGCCCCAAATTTGACATCCATATAGCCAGACTGGCTTCAACACTTGACAGTATATTATAAGTTTATTATGTATCGAGAGTTTAGAATTTCGTCCAATAAGCCAGTAGTATTGCCTATATCTGAGGATGAGCTCATTTCTTTTCTTCTTAACATGCTATTTCCATCTCAGCTTATTATCCAGATTCATATCAAGATATTTGGCATTATTTTCATATGGGACTTCTGTACCATTGATAGAGAGCCTTTTCGGATTCTTTATTCTTTTATTTGTACAGTTTACGTGAATAGACTTCTGTTCATTTAACTTTATCTTCCAAGATTTAGTCCATTCCAGAAATTTATTACACCCTGCTTGTACTCTGCTGGTGGATGTGGCGAGATCTTTTCCAGTTGTGATTATTGCTGTATCATCTGCAAATGTTGCCAGAGTAACTCCTCTCATAACTGGAATATCGCAAGTGTAGAGCAGGTAGAGGATTGGTCCTATAACACTTCCTTGTGGGACGCCTGCATGTATATCTTTGAGATCAGAATGTTCGTTTTCATATTTTACTCTGTATGTTCTATTTGAGACATATGACGTTAAAATCTCGGTATACTGTGGCGGCATCTACTGCGTGAGTTTATGTACTACGCCTTCGTGCCAGACCTTATCAAAACAGCAGCTATGTCAAGGAATACTGCTGTGCAAACTTCTTTTTTCTCTAGTTCATTCTCAATTATATCAGATATACGATGTACCTGTTCTATTGTAGTATGCTTTTTCCTAAAACCGAACTGAAAATCAGGGATTAACTTGCGTTCTTCAATGATCGGTTTCATTCTATTCAACAGTAGCTTTTCAAAAACTTTCGATATAACTAGTAGAAGAGAAATAGGCCTGTATGACTTAACATCAGAGGGGGGTTTACCTGGCTTTGGTATCATAATTACCTCTGCCACTTTCCAGATATCAGGAACATATCTTAGTCGAAATGAAGCATTAATTAAGTAAGGCAACATGACTAATCCTTTCCTAGGCAATTCTTTCAAAATACGTGCAGTTATCAGATCATCACCTGGAGCCTTCTTTGGACTTAAATTTGTTTTTATCTCAAGAGCCAATTCGTTAGGCGTAGTAAATGGAATATTTTCAAATTTGCCATTTAAGATAGAGTGAAGTGAAATATTGCTCTGTGTTTGATATGGTTGAAAAAACTCATACAGATTTTTTCATATAGATCAGCTTTCTGTTTATTTCTTCTGGCCCAGGGTTCAGTGCCCTTCCTGATTTGAGGAATTAAGACGACAGGTCTTTTACTTTTCTTTGTAGCTTTCCATAGAGAGTAATCGCCATCACGGTTTGGCGTTAGATTACTTAGATATGAATCCATAGACTCTTCCTTTAATTTCTGTATTTCTCTTTTCAAGTTTTGAGTTTTATTGTTTAGAATAGTTTTATCTCCTGGATCTCTAGTTTGCTGCCACCTTCGTCTTGCCTTTCTTTTCTCAGTCACAAGCTGCCTGATTTCAATCGGATAGTTTTTACCTGGAGTACAGAAAGTTCTTTCTCGAGTATTTCTCAGAGCTGCATTCTGTACAATTCTTACAAATTTCTCAGCTTCTTCTTCTAGCTGCTCTTTTGTTTTTAGAGCAATTTTTAAGTTAATATTGTTTTGCAGATCGCATTTGAAACCCATCCAATTTGTAGTTTTATTTATCAATGTAGGTCGAGATTTAATTTTGATTATTTTCTCACTTAGTGTGAAAAGTACTGCAGAGTGGTCAGAGTCGAGATCATAGTTATCATCCGTGTGGAGAAAGTTTGACGAAACTTTTCTGGTGATGAAGAAGTCCAACAGATCAGGAAGTTTATTAGTATCTGTTGGCCAGTAAGTGGGTTTACCTGTTGACTGAAATTTGCAGCCCAGTTCTTTGATAGCTTTTCTTAGCTCACTACCTTTAGTTGTAGTTATTCTAGAACCCAAGTCTACATGCTTAGCGTTGAAATCACCTCCAAGAATAAAGCTCTCATCGAGTTGTTGCAGAAGTACTTTATATTGTGCTGCTTTAAGGTTATGTCTGGGTGGAATATAGGCAGCGCCTATAATAAAAGTTTGTTTCATTGATTTGATAGAAACTAGGGTTAGCTGTATTTCTGGCTTTTGCAAATATCCTTCTTCATAATGATCTATTGAATCCTTAACGATAACTGCACTGCCTCCTCTCGCCTGATTTTCTGGATGCGTTGTATTATATAATTTGTATCCTCTAATTTTTAGGTATGATTCTCTTGTAAAATGCGTTTTCGTTAGTAAGCAGACATCTATTGACTGAGCTTGTAGGAATACCTCCAATTCAGTCTTTTTGTTTAGAATGCCGTTAGCATTCCAGAGTGCTATTCTTAAATCTGCTCTATCCATTATTAGAATTTAAGTTTTTAGTTGGTGAATTTGTCTCAGCCTCTAGTACATTTAGTCTTTCACCAAATTTCTTAAATATTTCCATCATATGCGTAAACATTTGCCTTAGATCAGATGCCTGGACGTCACTGGGTGCAGGAACTTTTTGCTGTACTTTAGTTGCCATGGAATATGTGATACCGTTCTGGACAATACCTGCAGGCTTCAAGAGAGCAGTAGTTGTTTTAGGTGTTTGAGATTCTTGCCTTCGCTTCTGAAGTTCTTTGGCTATCACACAGACTCTATAGCTTGCCGGATGAGCTTCGCCGCAGTTTGAACATTTAGCTGGCAATGATCACAGGTGGAGGCTTTTGAGCTTTAATGGGTTTCGGCAGAGAATCCACTGGTTGAGTTGAATTACCAGCTTTTTCCACTGAGTTTTCCGATGTTTTCAACAAGTTTTCCCTAACTTTCTTGCGCTTTTCCCCTCTTGGAAGCAGCCATTCCGTTTCACGATTTACTATTTCCTCTTCCTCTGACTTAGTGGGACTACAATCTTTTTGTAGATTTCTTTATAGAAGGCTAGCTCAGATTCTAGTTCTTCTATTTTCTGTAATGCCCTTTGCAGCGCCAACTCAATGCTCACCTCAGCCATACTGACTGGATTAGTAGAACCCTAACTGGAGAGGTGAGTTAACCGGAGACATGCGCCTACCGCTATGCGAGCGTATAGGGCAAAGTTCAACCAGTGTGAACAGTAATGCGTTAGAATTTAATTTCTGATTTTTCCTACTGAAAGTGATGAAATTTAGCAAAATTCCGAATGATATGGTGAAACTAGATATATACCATAATCAGGCAATCTAGTGAGACGAGAATAACACTATAACTCGATAAATTAACTACTCATAAGTAGAGCTATTTAACAAGCAACCTCGTTGTTTTTGTTTACCTTTTTTTGAGTACATGACATATTTTATAACATTGCTGCATACTGAATTATACACAATAGTCTATAATAGACTCACAGCCGCCGCTAGCTTGCCAAATTAATCGAAAATACCTCTTAGCCGAACAACCGCCGAAATTGTTTAGAGTTAGCCGAATTCTCCGTAAATGGCTCTTAGCCACTGGTCACTCCTTTTCTCAGATCGTAGATCACTCTTTTTCTCATCCCAGAGGCGTTCATGAGTTTGGAACTTTGGCGTGTGCAGACCGTTGCTCCTTCCCTCCAGAACGACATCGATCCTAATCGTGAATTGGAATTTTGGGAGGATAGGGAAAAGAAGAATCTCCCCCTGACCATCACTCAGAGACCTAAGAGTGAAGTCTTGAACCGATGCAGTCTCTCAGATCTCAGATTTACTATGATTATTATTATTGTTATTATTATTATTATTATTATTAGGTGTATTATTACTATTGTTATTACTATTTTAACCCCTAAGAAGAGGATTCTTTTTGATACTAAAAAATCTTAATAATCGTAGCTTACTATAGCCTTCTCTGGGCAGTTTAGAAGATGATGATGCTGCAGTTTATAAACGTCATCATGGCTTCCTTCAACCGGTACGCCATTGTTAATCGCCAAAAGTCTCTGCTCTAGAAGCCACCTTCTGGCGATAAAAGTTTTGCAGGCCGATTTATTGGCAGCTGTGAAACGCGCCATGAGCGCAGTCGCTTGACTGGTCGCCAGCTGACTTTCCTTTTCTCTGAGAGGAGAAGTAGGCGACCAAGATGATCTCGATGACATCATGAGCGAAGCCTGTTTCCCCTCGAGAGCTTTACTTGCAGCTTGATTTGTTCGAAGATAGTTTAAGCTTTAACTTTCTGCCTCCGCTAACTGTTTTTCTCTATCTCTATCTCTGCTAGATTTTGACTATTGCTTATGATTCATGTACACATTTTAAATCAATCTTCGATCTCTTCTATCAATTCGAAATATCATTCTGATAAAATCATTATCCAGTCTATTCTATTAAAAGCGTTTTAAAATCTCCAAAACATATGAAGACATCATTTCCATGTTTCAAGTTAGGTTCACATATAACTCGCATAACTCCTATTGCTTCTCTTGTACCGCATCCTTTTCGAAAGCCGCACTGTGAGTTACTCAATTGCATCTGATTTTGACTGAATACTGAATAGTAAAGAATGAATTGGAATCATCACTGCCTTTCTGAAATCTTTGGCCAGATACCAGTCACGAACACTTCCATACAAGTTTCAGTAATGCATCTCCCTCAATCATTTTCAGAAATTCTGCTGGTACGTTACCTACCCATAGCCCGCTTTTCCTATCTCGTATTTTTAATTGCCTCAATAATTTCTTCTTTCATTATATCTGGTCCTTTTTCACCGTACCCTACCATGGTTTCTTCTTCTAGCTCAAAATCAATTACTTTCGGTTTTCTATCTTTGTCATATTAATCTTCAACATACATATTCTTTCCACCTTTCCTTTATATCACACACAACATATCATCAGTCAATCTTCTAAAACCTTTTTCCATTCCTTCAGAAAATTGTATAATAATTTCTGGATCCTAGGTAGGAACTCACCAACCGAATCCCATTCTGATGTTTGTTTGCGTCTTAGTCTTTAGTAGTCTTTTACGACACATGCAGTACACGGTTGGTCTATTCTTCAGCAACCCGAATATAATATGGGTAACATATAACATTGGAATATTTTATTGTTATTTTATAATAAATATAATAAGCGTTACTGGCATATTAATTTGTTTAAAATATGTTTTACCATTAAAGTTATGAATTATCCAATATCCTCACTTCTTCTTCGCCAACTACCATTGTCTTACAACTTTTATTTTTTCCAGAACTGTTCAAATTATATAATTCGCCCACTGAGTATGAATCCTACGTGAGTAACATAACAGCAGTAAAGTGCTAGGTAGGGAGCCATGCCGGTCTACCAACCTACTCCACGCGGCTTTCAGGTGATGCATCAACGCTTTTAAATACACTGAAGTCGAGCATAGCATAGCTTAAATCGCTATTCTTTACTCCGTAGATGAGCATTCGCTTTCATATACTTACATGTTTCCTTATCCATATAGTCAGTCACTCAAGCTAGAACTCGAATGCGTGTTTAATTTAAGAGAGAGAAAGAGAGAGAGAGAGAGAGAGAGAGAGAGAAAGAGAGAGAGATATATATATATATATATATATATATATATATATATACAGGGTGAGTAAAAAATATATAACACCTGCAAAAAGTTTCTCAGGATAATTGTTAATATTTTCACATCAAACTTTTGCCAATTACTAAAGGACTAATTTCATTAAAATTTTAATTACCTAAAGAGGAGGAATTTTGCCATTCGCTATCCAAATGTTATGGAAATATATTAATTAAGGCCGGAGTTATCCAAGTTTTACGATAGAAATGGATTTTTCCAATGATCGGGATACTGCAATTGAAGTTAGATATTTTGTCATCCAAATTATTTATTATTATAATAATATTTTCACATCCAAATTAGCTTCCGCGCGACAAAGTAAAGACACAAATGACGTCAAGCTAATGGACTAATGACGTCAAACTGTTGGGCTGAGACCTGGCTGAAAAAACTAATATTTATTTTGGAAATCTACTATAGACTTCTTAGGCTCTTAGCTAGATTTTACAATCATTTATTCATACAACGATAATCGAAATTTTAAAAATATTCAATAGAGCCAAGCCTTCATAAAAAAACGATAAGTGGCCTCCTAATTCAAAAGATTTTAATCCACTTGATTTTTATGTCTGGGGAACAATGTTGGAAAAGTGTCCTGCTTTCAAACCCAAACACAGAAACATATTGAAATAAAGGCTGTTCTTCAAGAGATCTGGAAATACCTACCACAGCAGTCAATTGACAGTGAAATTTTATCAGTACGAATAAGACTTCTGGCTGGTATCAAAGACCAGGGCTCTCATTTCGAGCACACATTGCAGCATAGTATTAAAGTCATCATCATCAAACGGCCCATTTCAAGGCCAGCACATTTTCAAAATGGAATTGATTCAAATTGACGTTATATGTTGCGTGTAATATGCAATCACTTTTTTCGCAAAACTTTGATAACTCCGGTTCCTTTAAAATTATTTTGACATAATTTGGTCAGCTTATGGGAAAAGTCCTTCACAATGGAACTCAAAAATTTCAAGGCGAAATATTAATAATTGACTACGCAATCGTAATTTTGCTAGGAGGTTATTTTTTAAGGCACAGCCTGTATATATATATATATATATATATATATATATATATATATATATATATATATATATATATATATATATATATCTTAGTGACATTGCCAGATATGTATGGGCCTACTGACAGGTCCATGGCATGTAACGCCTCCACTCTTCTCGGTCTTCCGCTTTCTTCTTCAAGTTCACATATGAGTGGATCCTAAAATCATCTCAAATTCCTAATCTCGATCTACCTCTGCCTCTCTTTCCTTCCACTCTGCCTGCTATGACCTCTTTTATTAGGCTTTCTCGCCTTAGAATATGTCCTATCCAACTCTTCTTCCTATTTCTTAATACATTTATCAACTGTCAATCTGTACCAACTCTCTCCAGAACTTCCTCATTTGTAACCTTTTGGCTCCAGCTAATCCTTTCCATTCTTCTCCATATTCACATTTCCAATGCTACTAGTTTCCTGATATCTTTCTTCCTTAGGGTTCAAGTTTCACATCCATATAATAGCGTTGTTGAAATGCCATGATTTTCGAAATCTTTATCTTATTGTTTAATTTAGGCTTTTTGTTGTAAGTTATTTCATATTACCAAAGGCTTCTTTCTTTTGCTTGAGCACTCCTACATATTTCAGTCACACATTTCATTCTACAGGGTGAATAAAACTAAGATTACACCTGCAAAATAGTGGAATATCTCACGCTATTGTTAATATTTTCCAATAACACTTTTATAAATTACTAAAGTACTACTTTCTCATGGGGTAACCGATTTTCATCCATTTTGGTACATACATTGGCCAGTTATGCAAGTTTCAGCAGAGCAACCCCCATTTTTAATGTAGTGTAAATATAAATTTAATTTTTATTTTGACACTGAAAAGGGCCGTTGTGATGGTTCAGAAAGAACCAGTTGTATATGCTAGCATTACTGACTATCCGATATTCTTTCCTCCCGCTGCTGCGCAGGACTGCAGTCGCTTTCGGAACGCTGGGGCAGCCTTGTTGATTCCAGCTTAGGGCACTCTCTCCCAGATCGATTATAGCACTTCCTGCAGTTCTGTCTTGTTTTTAGGCTTCGGTTGGTGTTTCTGATAGCGATGCAGCATGGTTCCACAGACATAGTACAATCCAGAGGATTTTGATCGGGGAGAGTTTGGAGGCCATTCATTCTTCTTAATGAAATCCGGATTTCTCTCGCTGATCCATTCCTGTGCTTGACGAGATGCATGTGCTGTAGCACCATTCTGCTGAAAGATGAAACCATTTGGTAGAATAGCATAGCAATCATCAAATAGCTCCGGAAGCAAAGTGCTGACGTAATACTGAGAGTTCACCTTTACCTTCTCGTCAATTAAGTGCAATCTGCCCTTACAGTTGAAGCAAACTCCATTTTTCGGTCAAAATTGGGGGTTGCTCTGCTGAAACTTGCGTTACTGGCCAATACAGACTATACTATCTACCAAAATGGATGAAAATTGGCCGCCCCGTCAGAAATTAGTCCTTTAGTAATTTATAAGAGTTTTATTGGAAAATATTAACAGTAGCCTGAGATATTCAACTTTTTGCAGGTTTAGTCTTTGTTTTTGCTCACCCTGTATATTTCAGTTTACATATATATATATATATATATATATATATATATATATATATATATATAATATACATACATATATATATAATATACAGATATATATGTATAAATATATACAGATATAAATATATGTATATATATATATATATATATATATATATATATATTTATATACATATATACATGAACATTGTATATATATATATATATATATATATACATATATATATATATATATATATATATATATATATATATACTAGATATATATGCACACTGTATACATGTATATAAATATATACAGATGTGTATATATATATATTATTTGTATAAATATATATATATATATATATATATATATATATATATATACTATGCCATGCCATGCTATGGTATGCTATGGTAAACTATACTATACTCTACAAAACTATACTTTCTCTCTCTCTATTGCACTGCCAAGTGGTAGGTTCAGGGTACATTTTCAAACTCAAAGCCTGCTTTCTCGCTCCATTAGAGCGTTCCTTAGATCAACAGGTTAATCCCTTCACAATGACTATGCTTTATACATACCTTATGCAGCCTATAGATTGGGAAAAGTATGACTACTGAGGTGGCTTCACTTCTTGTTTCTTTTTTATGGTTTCTCTGTCTGTTATGTTTCTGTTTTGTATGGTTTCTGAGGTGTTTTGCCTTCCGTAGTTAGATGGATTAATTATCATATAATCCTGGTGGAAAATATTTCATGATGAAGTGGGTCCCCTATTGCCTTCCTCAGCTCCTGCCATTGTCGCCTCTTACGTACAAACAGCAGATTGTTTGCAGTTGCCCTATTTTGCAGTGGTCTAATCACACCCGAGCACAACACGGATACTATACTATACTTCTGCAATATTAATATATATATATATATATATACATGTATATATATAATTATATATATAATAGTAAAGGCTTAACGTCCTTTTCCTCATCCAGGGATGACGTCAGGGACGTCCCAAACAGCACACATAACTGCAAATCAATTCACCCAGACTAGTGTGCAAAAGAAATGTGCTGAGGAGAAGTAAGGTACTATACGAAAGCCAGTCCGGCGAACAAAAATTGTCAGGGTAGATTGATTATGTCTATGATGGTGGGGAAAGGTAAGTCTTAAGCTTGCTAGAGAATGTTGAAAGTGAACAAGGGTTTGACTACTAGTAAACCTAATTGGAGCTGGCCAATAGATAAGTTTTCGTATTATTACAGACAAGTAGAGGTTCCCTCAGAGTATAAATTTAAATGATCGATTAGCAGTATAATGTGCAATTTAGACGGATTCTTGGATAAATCATTCGTTTTTTAATTGTTTGAGATCCAGAATTATATCCGTAGCTGGGCAGCCAAGGCAGTTGTAGAACTTAACAACTATGTTTGTAGCGCAGCTCAATTAAACGTTCTGTTAGGCCTACTTGCAAACTTATTAACATTTACATGTATATGGAGACCTTACGATAATTTCGTTTCAGTTGTGGAATGTTGAAGAACTGAAAAATCACTAACATTTGGTTAGTATAAGAGAATTAGGGCTGGCTTCAGTTAACTTCCTGCTAGTCCAGTCAAGCATGATTTTCTGCTTCTACCGTATATTTTAGCGAACAGAACATACAATTTAATATTATAAGTAAAAGTAATATATCATTGGTTATTAGAGAAAGTTTAGATTTTGCATTGCTAGAAACACCGTGACCGCAGACGCTATGGCATGTACAGATCTAAGTTGGTCGTTTCGTTTATTTAGTGTAATTATAACCATGTCAATTATCCGCTCTCCCTCTGTAGCTAATTCTCAGTCTCATTTTGTTTACACCGAACACCTTAGCCCTTCTCAGCATGAACTAACCGGATCCGTTCACAAGTTAGATCATCATAGAAATCATGCCCAAAACCCGAATTTTGTTGTTCCTTTTGGAATTTTTCCGCGGGATCAATTTTCTGAGAGGCAAGACGTGTTGGTGCAGCAGAAACTTGCGGATAGCAGGATACCACCTCCAAACCAGGATGTCACTATGAGTGTAACTGGAGACGTAGGACGACTACTAAGAGAAGCTACAGGAGAGCTGAGAGAAGAAAGATCAGGCGAACGATTTCAGAGACTGGAAAATCTTAAATCTTGGATTAACGCTCAGGTAATTGAATAAATGCTTTCTTACCTTGTATTAAAATATTGTCAAATAGAGAGAGTGAAGAAAACAAATAAATAAGGAGAACGATAAGGAATCTTATTCGATTAGTATCGAATACTTATGCTATGGATGCATGGGTATCATAAGCATATAAATACTTATATGCTCACATGTATGTAGCTATAATATAAGTAACTAACCATGCATATGCATATGCTTATTATTGTTGGTTAGTCCGTATAATATTAAGTATATTTAATGCTATAATTTTAAATATTACGATAGTGAGTTAAAATATTTAAGACATCGTTGTCAATGATATTTTAATGTCTTTTACATTTCTATCGTGGACAATAACACGAAGTGTAATTGCTCCCACAAGCAGTGGCGAATCCAGGGGGGCCCAGGGGGCCCGGGCCCCCCCCCCTTAGGTCCGCTGATAAAAAATTTAAACTATATTTCTATTGTTTCTATGTCATTTTCGATGTATAAATATGTTAGTAATGGCAGTGGTTAGGGGAGCCCGGGGTGGGGGTACGAGAGGGAACTCAGTTCCAATAGCTCGATGTTTTTTCTAGGATATACTAGGAGCCCTGTATAGTGGAAGGGGGCCCAAAGTGTTGACCGCTTCACTATCTCTCAATTTTCACTGGAACCTTTTCATTAGAGGAAAACGGGTATAAGTAAAAATGTGAACTCTGTCCCGTAGAATTGGTGCAAAGAGCCTTGGCTGGGAGGGGCTTAAGCCTCCCCTACCGCCAAAATAGGTCACTTTTGCAATTTTTCGAGATCTGCAGAGTTTCTTCAGAGGTGAAAAAATTAACCTACTTTTTCCAGAACAAATGTAGGATTTTAGGTTTTCCCCTGTCTTTAGTGCGTGTATGGGGGGGGGGGTAAGATAAGGGGATACACTCACTCTATGAGCCGAACGAAGCAGTGAACAAATTTTGAGCCTCCCCCCTCCCCCCCCCCCTACAGCAATTTGTCTGATTGCGTCACATGTCGTGAAGAAGGCGGGGCGTAAGCAAAAAATGTGTACACTCTCAAAAAAAATTTCGGGCCCCCCCCTTAAAAAATCCTGGATCCGCCCCTGCCCACAAGTTTTGACTTAAGAAACGAATTCCACAAAATATTTATTAATAATTTAAGTGAATATGCACCAAATAAATTACCTCTTTCTCTCCCTCTAAGTCTGTCAATTTTACATATAGGATAGGCCTAAGTAAAATCAATATGGAATGTCTAAATAGCGTAGGGGTAACGTCAGGAAGTTTTAAATGACAGATCCTGAGGTGAATTGAACCCTTGTGGGTTCGAATCCCTGCCGCGCTGATCTGAGAGTAAAATCTCGGACATTCACATGAATGTTTGCTACCATACTCGTATTTCAAGATGGATGATGATTTCTGCTACTGTAGCGGTGTAGATGGCCCTATGCTGTCTGTCGGTGTTCAACACAATGCCGCAAAATGGTTTCTATTCATTGGGCATGCTGAATTGGAGCGTTGTGGTTAATACTAGTTATATTTTTCCCTGCCTTAAACAAAACGTGATGCAGAAATTTGCATCTTCTTGAGATTAGCTAATAGACCTTCTCCGATACAAAAGAGAAGATTATTACAATAACTTAGTACAATTATTAAAATAATTAAATTTAATATCAATAATATAATCGTTGGTTTCATTGAGTAGATTAGAAGTGAATCTAGATTCAGTCAAACTTCGAGGACAAGTAGGCCTAAAGATTCCAATATAATTATTAAAGTCAAATTATAGAAATTAAAGCCATGGAACATTTAATTTCAGGATCTCATTTTACCACAGACAAAATTGTAGAACCAGGTCTTGATACATACCTACATCATTCCGAAATCATACCGACATCATATCTACATCATAACTACATCATACCGAAATCATGCCCATACCATATCGGCATCATACCGATCTCATACTGCTGGCATTATACAAACATTATACCGCCATCGTGCCGACATCATACCGGCATCATATCGACATCATACTTACCCGAGCTCAGACAACCGTCTCCAACACTTTTCTTACAACAAATATAAAATCATGACCCTGTTGCTTACCTATAAAAATGTTTCGTTTATAGATTATTTTAATAGCAAACTGTTTACTAAACCACCATGTTCTATGAATTTAAGGCTAAACATATCTACAAGTAACATTAAAAACGTCGGAGTTAAAATATGATTTATGAAGCTCTAATGTTGATGCGGAAATATCAAACTAATTCTAGAGTTCCATGGAAGCAGGTGGCGTGAGAAATAAAACGCGTAATTAAGTCTTCGCAAATTAGTCAATGACTCCAGACAATTGTACATTTGTGGCATTAGAACAGAGAGACATTAAAGAGATACGCATTTCTCGAAGTACGACAGAATACGCAGATATTGTTAAATACATGTAATTTAAAATGAGTAAATAAACAAATAAATGTGTGAATATTAAATAAATATATTGTCGAAATTATCGTAATTATATAATAAATACGTATTGTGCTCGGTCCCCGTGTTGTGCTCGGGTGTGATTAGACCACTGCAAAATAGGGCAACTGCAAACAATCTGCTGTTTGTACGTAAGAGGCGACAATGGCAGGAGCTGAGGAAGGCAATAGGGGACCCACTTCATCATGAAATATTATCCCCAGGATTAAATGCTAATTAATCCACCTAACTGAGCAAGGCAACGGGAAACCACCTCAGAAGCCATACTTTTCCAAAGCTAGAGACTACATAAGGTATGGAAAAGGCATAGACTTTGTGAAGGGATTAACTTGTTGATCTAAGGAGTGCTCTTGTGGAGCAAGAAAACAAACTTTGAGCATGAATATGTACCTAGAACCTGCCACTTGGCAGTGCATTGATGATGATGATGTCAATAAAAGTACAAACAAATATCGACATAAGCGCACATGTTTACCATCTACGTGTAGGCTATATTTTAAAATAGATCAACATCGGATCAGAAGATGAAGGGTTGAAATCCAATGCTCTACCAGTCAACCCGTCATTGACACGCCATATAGCAGGAAACTGACGTTAAATTGTTAAATAAATTCCATAATATTTGATATTCGTTTGTCAGTTAATTGTAATAAAAATGCCCATGCACTATCAAATTTAACTGAACAGATATCTGTTCAGATAAAGTTGATAGATTCCTTACGCGGCAAACTTTAGCTGACATATATCATAACAGATATCTGTTCAGATACATTTCATGGAGGGCACACATGGTCAAATTTACCTGTTTATACAGTATATCTGTTCAGATAACTGGTCATAAAAATCAGAATAGATATTTCTGTACAAACGGTAAAATTACCTGATCAGATATCTGATCAGATATCTGATCAGATATGCTAAGTAACTTAATTACTTAAGTTAATCATTTCAGCCCAATCACTATTAGTACATGTATTACTATTTCTTTTCTCTCTCTCTCTCTCTCTCTGTCTCTCTCTCACTCTGGAGCGTTCTGTCAAGTGACAGCCCCTAGGTACAAATTTCAACTCACATGCTCATTGAGTTAATCATGAGAATCATGAATCACATGCTTCGTTGAGTTAATCATTCCATAATTTAAAGAGCTCCTTAATTTAACTTTAGTATATACAACAAGAACGGTGAGCTGAAGTCAGAGGTGATTGATATAAAGGAAAGGTGGAAAGAATATACTGTGGATTTGTATGACAAAGATGGAAACCAAAAGTAACTGAATTTGAAGGAGAAGAAGAAACCATGCTAAAGAATGATGAAAAGGGACCAGATATAATGAAAGAATAAATTCTTACGGCAATTTGAAATATGAAAAAAGGAAAAGCGGCGGGGATAGAAACCAGCAGAATTTGGGAAAATGATTGAGGGAGATGTAGCCTATTATTGAAACTTGTAGAATTATGCGTGGAAGTGTACGAGAAATGTATCTGGCCAGAAGGTTTCACGAAGACAGTGAATAATACAGAACAATAAGCTTAATAGCAAATGCGTCTAAAATCTTATTGAAAAATATTGAATAAACGTATCAGTCAAAATCAGATGCAAAACTGAGTAAATCATAGTTTTGACTTTCGAAAAGGAGGTGGTACTAGAGAAGCAATAGGAGTTATGTGAGTTATATGTGAACGTAGCTTGGAACATGAAAAAGATGTCTTCGTATGTTTTGTAGATTTTGAAAAATCTTTTGATAAATTAGACTGGATAATGATGTTAAACATCTTGAGGAGGATTGGATTGCACTGGAGAGGTAAAAAATTGATTTTAATTTTGTACATGAATTAGAAAGCAATATTCAAAATCCAGCAGGAGTTCTCAGTGGTGGGTGAAATAGGACGGATGGTAATACAGGGATGGTATATTTCACCACTACTATTCTGCATACCAAGGCCGTGATGGTTGAGGCGATGGGCGATACTGAGGAAGGAATAACTATTGGAGTTAAATTGCTGAAAGATGTGAGGCTTGCAGATGATCAAGATGATCAAGGTATGCTTGCTAGTAGTGAAGCAGGATTGCTTAAGGTTATGGATGGCTAGAATGACACAGCACTAAGATACGGCACGAAGATTAATATAAAGACGACAAAGGTTATGAGAGTGTCTAGGAATCACGGGGATGTAAAAATTACATTGAATAATACATTGATTGGAACAGGTAAGAAGCTTTATGCTTGAAGTATTTGGGCCACACCATCACGGATGATGGGAAGTGTGAAACGGAAATAAAATGTAAAATTGCGCGGGCGAAAGTGGCTTTCGGAAAGATAAAAAGAACTACTAACAAAAGGAAATGTGAAAACATAAGGATAAAGATTGTGAAAACATTGCTGTGATCGACACTTCTGTATGGATGTGAAACGTGGGCATTAAGGAAAGAAAATATCAGAAAACTAGAGACACTGGAAAAGGGGGTATGGAGAAGAATGGAAAAGATTAGTTGGACTGACAAAATTACAAATAAAGAAGTCCTTGAAAGAGTCTGTAAAGATAAACAGTTAATAAATCTGATAAGACATAGAATAAAACGTGGATAGGACAACGTGGATATTTTGTTAAAGGATGTATTAGAATGAAGAATGCAAGGGAAAAAGTTAGAGGAAGACCGAGATATGGGATGCTGGATTATCCAATAACAAATTCATCTAGGCCCATGGAGATGAACTGGAAGACTGAGGATAGAATTTGTTGGAAGTGCTATGTACTATAGACCTGCCATTAGGCAGTACACTAGAAGTACTTAAATAGCACTCATTATCACCATCAGCATCATCATAATCATTATAATCATCATCATCATCGTCTAGTACCAGAAGCCGGCCAGTCTTTTTTATGTATCAATTCAGCGTCCTATGTATATAATCTCAGTGTTCTGCATCGTGGCAGATTCAAGGCTTATAGCTCCTTCACATATTTCTAGCTTCCTTTTTGCTTTGCTCTTCAAGTCGTCATATCCGCATATAATACGTTATAAAATAATTAATCTATCATTTTAAGGTCTTCCATTCGGTCTTTAATTAGCCATCTTCCCCTCCATTCTTTTCTTGTATATTTCTGTTTATTACACTAGAACATGTCTTATCGAGGTTCTTTACGTCAAGTGACCCATGGTAACAGTTATGATTGTTAAAGTTTTTCAGCTATTTTCAGATTATTTAAATATTTTTTGCAGAAAATGTAAGCATTGTAGTAGGCCTACATAATTATATTATATTAATTATTTTTTTTATTTGTAAATTTTTTGGGTGGTACAAAGGTGTTCTACTCCATGGCGTAAGGTCCCTGTAAAATCTCACAAATAAATGTTTAGCATTTTAATCGGAAGCAACTTTTTTATTTTAGTCAAAACGTAAAGCAATTTTTTAAATTTGTCGTTTTAGCATTCTATCGTTTTATTAATTATTTAAATGTATGTTTTTGTCTGTCTATGCACATGTATGACGAATTTTTTAAATAAAATAACTAACTGACTAACTTAATCACCATAGTCACTTTTAGAGTTCTATTTATATTTTTCGAATGTCTGCTTTCCGTTAAACACGTGACATTCACTTTGATAGATATACTGTATACATGTATGTAGGCCTACTACCTATGCATTAAACACTCTGTATGTTAAGCGTTAACTGAACTCAATTTTATAGATAGATTTGTTGTATTTCTAAGCAAACGATGCATATGATACCAATTTAACTTAATTGAGCATAGATCCTAAAGAGAATTATATGGTATAATTATATCGATTAACAAATTGGCCAAAAACTGAAGATTTAGATTTTTAAAAATTAGACCAAGGCCTCTACATTTTTGTGACCAGGCAGACGGGGCCTGAGTTAAAAAAAAACAGTGGCCCCAAAAAGTCATCGACTTTTTAAGAATTTAAAATGATAAAAGTGTCACACCCTATTCTTTGGTTAGCAGGACGGAGCCCCTGTTCCGCAATCATAAAGAGGCCCCCGTCAGAGTATAAAATGACCTGAACAAGACCAGAATGAAAGTACAGTAAAATAAGTTATCAATTGGTAGATCATTCTCATGCTGCTGAAACTAAAAATGTTATTGGGTTAAAAGTATAGCTGAGGCACCTTATGTTTTTGCGATATTGGAAAGCTGAAACAAAAAGAATTAACTTTAAAATTAAATATAGACTACATATCTCAACATTGAGGCCAAATCTAATGATAACCCAAAACTACCTAGTAAGACATTGAAGAGTGGAATTAGTTAATAACTGGTTAATAACTGCCCGTTTTGATAAATGCCCGTTTTGATCAAGGCCTATAGGATCCATTAATCACTGATAAACAATTTTAAAACCAAAACTGTTATAAGTTATTCGGATTTGATTTACATATGTATATTGTCTAGGCCTCTATATATATACAGTATATATATATATATATATATATATATAATAAAGGTTTAACGTCCGTTTCCTCATACAAGGATGATGTCAGGGACGTCATATACACATATACATATATACATATACTGTATAATATATATACATATATATATATATATATATATCTATATATATATATTTATTTATTTATATAGGGTCTACAAACGTACATATATATATATATATATATATATATATATATATATATATATATATATATATATATATATATATATATAGGCCTATGTATATTTATATATATATGTTTATATATATATATATATCTAATATAAAAAAATAAAATTAAAAAAAAAAAGTATATACATGTATCTTAGTGCACTAGCTACTGACAGGTCCATGGTATATAACGACTCAACTCTTCTCTGTCTTCTGCGTTCCTCTTCATGTCTACACAGATACATCAATTAGGTTAAATATTGTAAACAGATTATACTTTTAATTTAATCTGAATATAATTTAATAAAACTTCATTTAATATTAGCAAAAGTATAGTTAGTCTACCGTTTACTTCCCTAATTGTGGAGTTTGTATAGCATGCTGAATGTCTAAATAGCGTAGGGGTAACGCCATGAAGTTTTAAATGACGATTCCTGAGGTGAATTAAACCCTCATAGGTTCGAATCCCGGCCGCGATGATATGAGAGTAAAATCTCGGACATTCACTGGTCTGGTTACACGGGAAATGGTCTAAATTGCCTAACTGTTTAAACATGTGGTATTAAAAGTGATAGATATCAACATAGTTGATCATTTCACTATAATGTGTGTTTGCTTTTACTTTTTACATGCTAATTAGTTTTGTAATGTAAATATAAAATTAGAGGTCTCTTCGTAGACTTATTTTATATAATTACTTATGAGAGACAGATAATTGATTATACCAGCCTTTTCCATTCTGAATCTTAGCTAGAGTGTTAAGTTTGCAGAATGACTTAATCTAGGAGCTTATGAGTGCGTTAATGATATCTCATTTTATGATTAGAGTTTAGTCTATAGCTCAGTGTTCACCCCATTTTATCCAACCGCTTCCGTTTATAATCTCTTCGCCCTCTTTATTGATGAAGCAAATATGAAATGCAGTTAAGTGATTTAGCATAGCACAGCGTGTAGTAAGTTGAGCATGCGCATTGGTTGGTGACTTGTTTATTCGTTGAATCTTAAAATCTAACATCTAATTAGCCGAAGAACAGATAGCCTACATTGATAAACTACAGTTCTGAATAAAATTTTACGTGAATAAAGATTCTAAATGATCTTTTATCCTACATGCAGTGAAGCAGAGTTAACATCAGTATTTGTAATGCAAAAAATAAAATCATGATTGGATAAGCAGGAGTTCGAATGATCTGATCGGTGGTACGTTCTTTTATAAATATATAATGTGCCCGATTGGTAGATTTGTTAATGACTTACACCCATCTCTTGATGATGAACTCATCAATTGCCTTAGTTGGGGTAAGCAAATTTTGATAAAATGGCCCAAATGGGTTGTAAAAGATCAAAATAATGAAGGATACATTTAGATCAAGGTCATGAGTAGGATTAATTCTTATTACAATTTCTCCGTTTAATTCTCTAGTTATCTCACTCCGCTCGCTAAAGGCTATAAAACGTTAATGATAGCAATTTTTTGTTAAACTAAGGAAAAGATTACCTACAACATAAATGTAGTACATAAAATGTGGCTTTTACCAAATACAAATTACGTCACCATAAGTTCAACCTCTAAAGAGATTTTCTAACGTGCAGTCCCTATGCACTATTGAAAAGTTATATGTGGATGAACCCTGGAGGTGATTGATAAGACGTAGTACGACTATTGTTTGATTTTATGTACAGAAAGAAGCACTACGTAGTAGACAGATATCCTTCAAATCTAAGCGAGGAGCGAGGGAGCACAAGACCCGCTCTGTGCCAGACTCTGGTGTGGGTAGTTCTCTGGAGGCAAGGAGAGGCGGGTCCATGTTTCAGCAGTCAACACCCTGCTACTGGTCTCTGGTTTCCTGCTACCGCAAGCGTCGCTCACTCCCTGAACAGACGACAGGCGACTCTTTCAGCAGCTCAGGGGACATGGGGATCAGCAAGTCAGTTCTACCTATAGCGGCTACAAGAGACAAAGTGCTAGATACACATGCGGCTAGGTATAAGAAGAGCGGTCTCAGCGTGCTAAACAGATTACCTCGGGAAGAAGGTGAAACAGTCGGAGTTGCTTCCCATAGAAACACAAAACATCCATATTATTATCTTCATAAAGACAGTAAACACAATATTCAGTACAATAGCAACAAAATTTCTCGTCAGTTGAGCTATCGCCCGTTGGCTTTAACTAAATATATGAATGGGTTTAGAAGTCGCAATGCCAAAACTGTAAAGATTAACTAAACTAATTAAGACCTGAACGTTAAAGACTAAGTCTAAAATAATATAAATAATATAAACAATGCCAATGGAGTTCAGTTCGCCTATTAAATAACCATATGCTTCGTTTGTCTACAGCTATTCTTACTTGTTGCAAATTGAATCAATCAAAATGTCACTTATTTTCTATTATAAAAATTCGTGAAAAATCTTGGGGACGAGATTGACTGGAGAGATACATGAGAGATACTGGAGAAATTCATATGTGAAGGGAAGAAAATTTGTGGTTGTTAAATTTAACACCATTTACTAAAAAAGTTATATGAGGCGTGTAGTTGCAGTACATTGTACTTAAGGTTGTTAACATCTTGGCTGTAAATTAAAGCTGTAAAGCCACTGCTAACATCAGTTTCATCCCTCGAAAGCTATATCAGTGACTGGCGAGCCCAGGATTTGAACCCGAATAAACTGCGGCTATCTTGCCGACATCGAACTGGCTCCAACCTGTGGACCTGTCGAGCAAGAATTAATGGGAACAATTACGTTCTTGTTCAATTCTTTCTTTACTTTGGGATGGGTCTCTTTAATAGAATTGCACTATATTACATTTTATTATATTTTAAAGTTCTCTGAGATATTATTACATTTAACGATAATATGGACGTATTCAATTATTAATAATGAATTGCTATCGAAATAAACACATTAAGATAATTAATTATCTCATCAAGATAATTGCCATTACATAGCGTCACATGCTAATGCCCCTGTACTGTTGCATTTAATTATTTATTTAGATATAAGACTGTAGATTAAAACTTAGGTAATATGTAGAGTTTAGGGCTAAAATATGTTATAATGGATTCAATTTGGATACAATAAGCAACTAATGGTCACGCTCACACAAGGACTAAAAATGTCGAGATTTAACGTATTGAGGTAAGCAACAAAGTTTAAGATATTAAACAACGACAATATTTTTAATATCCATTAACTCTACTACCCAGTTTACTATCTCTCGCAAACTATTACCATAATTAAAATATAATCTAATAATTCGTCTATACATCCGATGTACTTTCATTAATTTAAGAGAAATATGTGCAAGAAATTACGTATTTTTTATTCTGCGCTTATGATTCAAAATATAACGAAAGTTGTGGCTGCCGAAAATTTAAATTTCTAGTTTAAATTGACGTTAAAGGCCTTGGCCTTGGTCATAGTCTTGGCCTTGGCTTGGTCATTATGGTCCTGGCCTTGGTCATTACAGTCTTGGCCTTGGCGGTTCTGGCCTTGAGGGTCCTGGCCTTGTTAACATCACTGGTAACCACTGCCGGGTGTAGTAATGGACTTGTAAGTTAGAGAAACTGTCTTGAATAAAATACGTTCTCTAACTTTGAGCCTCCAATCCTCAAGGACTTGAGGATTGGACTCATTGGAGTCACGTGAGAATATTTGGAGCAACGAAAGATTGCACGTGTAAGAGAATTCTGAATGAACTGCAACCTATCAATCTCGCAAATGGGAAGATTTAGAAATAGGGAGTTGCAGTATTCCAGTTTGGATTGTACGAGAGCAGCACCAATCGTAGTGGCAGTCTAAGATAAGATAAGGTCTTATTCGACGAAGAATGCGAATATGGAAGAAATGCCTGTCATGTTTTGGTGATGTGTTCATGGAATGTAAAGTGGTGGTCAAGGACAACACCAAGATACTTCACAGAAGAAATTGGTGCAACTGTAACATCGGAAGAGAGCGCTAGGGACACCTTGTTCAGTTTTAAAAGTTACAGAGTTGTTCCAAACAGCACGAACTCAGTCTTGGATGGATTGAGTGCCAAAAAATTGGCAGACATCCAGGATGATATCAATAGAAATGATTGCTGTAGGCAATCCTTCACATCACGATAGGAGTGGGGGGTAAAGCATGTGTACAGCTGAGTGTCATCAGCGAAATGTTGATGTTGATGATCTTGATGGAGTTGATGATCTGCCTGGAGCCAGTGGCGAAGTCGGTAAGATACTCGACGGCGGATCAGTATGTGGGGCGTTCAAATCCTGAATCAATCAACGAATATGTCATTTTAGTTGTTGCGCTAGAGGCTGCAGCTGCAGTAGTGCGCTCTCATCGTCTCACGCAGCTGAGTTTTCGCCTAGCACACGTTAGCTTAATGACCTAATGCATGCATTAAAAGTTCAATAACTTTGTCAATTAAGAACATATCAGCACCTATTTTACGTCGTTTTGAAAAGAAATGATTGCTATTCAAAATAGCAATAGCAGAAAATTTATGTTACGTGTCGCTATTATTTTTATAGAGATCATTTTATGCTGCATGTAACACGCCCGCAATCCTGTATTGGAAATTTCTTATCTGACCTACTCCTATTCGCAAAACTATAACTTTCACGTTATTAAAGATATTTAAACCAAATTTCTCTATGTTTGGTAGAATTGACAGCTGGTCCAGTACTGTAAATTTCAAGAACATCGGTCAACACCTTACGACTTTAATGAAAATATAATGTGTGGTATCAGTTATAAAAAAACACAGTGTATATATACATGTATATATATATATATATATATATATATATATATATATATATATATATATACATATACATGTATATATCCATGTAGATACACACACACACACACACATATATATATATACATATATATATATATATATATATATATATACTGTATATATATTATATATATAACATATATACTGTATATATATTATCTTATATATAAATAAATATATAGTCTATATATATATATATATATATATATATATATATATATCCGTATAGTTGCATATATGTCATACGCATATGCACTGGAGTTTGATTTCTTATGGTTGTTGTTTATGTCGTTTTCGTTATTTCCTCCTTTTCCCCTCCATGGTAATTAATAATTAATCGTTGCCTTTTGTTGGTGCTTCAATAGCAGCCGGCGCGCGGAAATAGGATAGCCTCCAACACATTGGGGATTTTTTACGTTCAAAGCTGTAGACACTCGATCTTCCAAAGTGGTCGTCCACAAAATGCTAACCGCGCGCAACATGGCTTTGTTGCGTTCAATTGACGCGCAGCTTAACCGAGAGCGCTAAAACCACTCCCCAATCCATTATATTACATTAAACAGCGATTGGCTTAAAAAATTTATAGCAGGCATCAGATTCAGAAATTTAAATATCTTTCTAGAGGTTGGATTTTATCAAGCTGGATTCAAAGCTGACACCCAATGGCTCGTTAATGGTTGTTATACCTAATAACATACCAAAGGCATAGCAATTTTATCGAATTCTACTGTATTTCAATTAAGCCTACATTTCATTCATTACATGACAGATATTACATAGCCTGTGATAGGCAATACATACGTAATTAGCAGCAGACCTATAAGTCGTACCTTAGCATATTAATAACGGTACAAACAATAATTTTACTTCTACTTGCATAGATATCTCATATCTTATTGCTATCGATCACAACATAAAGTTAATACTAGATTTACTACATACATGTAGGCTACAACATAAAAGCGAGATTAACAAAATCTGAAATAATTAAGACAACAAACCGCGACCTACACCTACTGCATAAAATTATTATATGTTATATGAGTAGAAACATCTGCGAGCAAACCTTTCTTGCATACATTAAATATTTTTTATGTAAAACGGATTACTACAGAGTTTGTATACTATAAAGAGTAATTATTCAATTAGTAAAATGTCTTGTATGTTACAGTTAGCCATGAGTTGTATCATCTAATTAAAATATAAAACCTTGTAGCAATTTTATTTTTGCACTAAAATACACTGCATAATTACTACTGCATGCAATTACAAATTTCACATACGAAATAACAAAGTATAATTCTAGAATTAACATATAAATACATGCAAAATAAATTTTAACAGAAAAATTTAATATATATTTATCACCTTTATTTAGACTTAGTATACATACTGTATATGCACATAGACCTAATGGTACAAGAAATTTAAAAGTTCAACCTAACAATAGTCGATTTTAATAGTAGCCAACTAAAGGAGATAAAGAATCACGTAAACAAAATACTGAAAACACCAACTGATCAACTTTCTTGAACAAGACAAAAACGAAAGTATAGCGAGATTGCGATTTGATGAAACTGCCTTCTTAGGTTTATCAATAGACCTCATTCTAGTCTTAGCTGACAGTTTATAGGAATTTCACCTGGAATTACTATCTAGGCAGAGTACTAAAGTGAAAAATTAATAAAAACATAGATATGCAAGAAACCTATCATATTCTATAGGCAAGAAACCTATTACATTCTACACAAAAATAATTCTGCAATCTTTCTATTACTAAAATGGAAACACAATGCATGTATTCATTGGGTCTGCACAAACAATATAATAATTGCGTGTGTAAGTTGAAGTTGTAGACGCCGTGTATAATCAGACGATGATTTTCATAGCTGAGGCTGTGCACGCAGATCTACAATGTTCATATCAATTCAGTTTTGGACCTATCTTCTAGAACAGTAAGTGATAACAGTAAGTGATTGGTTGAGCTAAGAGCTGAATTTGGAAGCGTAAGTCTTTAGTGAGGCAAGAATAAATTGAAGTCAATTTATTCTTGCCTCACTAAAGACTTACGCTTCCAAATTCAGCTCTTAGCTCAACCAATCACTTACTGTTATTTATTACCCAAACGGTAAAGAGAACGCAAGACTCTGGAATATCTTTATTTTGTCAAAAATTGCATTATAATGCTATGAGCATACGTATATGTATTTAGAAAATATGTCTGATTACTCCAATATATAGGCCAGCATTAAGAAAAATTATACTTTATCATACTAATAATTATCATTTACGATTAAATCGATGCAAATAATAAAATAAAGATGTTATAGTTTAAGTTTCATCATTATTAAACTAGATCGATCTCACTTCCAGATTACGATAGGCAAAATACTTTAAAGGACAGTTAGCATTGCAAATAAGCTCATGAACAAAGAACGTTAAATATGTATCAATATTCGAAGGACCAAAATGAAAGTATCAACAGCTTAATTCAACAATTACCTCGCAATGCTATCAAAGTCCTTCTTAACTTCTAAACACACATTAATATCCGCTATAATTCTAAAATATTAATTAATACCTGATAACAAAATTACTTATTTTATAACCATAAACTAATTCTGAAAATAAAAACAGATGCAAAGAAATGAAAAAACAAGCAAATAAAGTTAGGCCCATAGGCCTAATGGCCAATGTCATTAACTTATAGAAGCAGACATCCATACTGCAAGAAAACATTAGAACCACTAAACAAAAAGGCTTATACATAATGATGACACACTTGTGACTCAATTTTTATCTACTGAGACTCAAATCAAATATGCACATACATTCAGGCATGTAGGCCTAAAAGCATAGAATTAGCAACTGAATGATGATTTTGGTTTAAAAAGTAAGAAAATGTTAATTTATAACTTGGAATTTAAATATTTTAAGTATCTTTTGTTTAAAAAATCTCCAATATTAAATATTATCTAAGCTTATATCTACAAAAATAGGATTTAATACTTTACATCGCACAAAAACTTTGTTATTTTTATTATTCTACTTTAATCTGGAAAATATATTCGAAATCAGTTAACAGCGATTAACAAAAAATATAGAACGGAGAATGTGTCATCCCTTCCCACCAGAGATTTATATAACCTTGCCTTAGTAATTTTTGATCACCAGACCGGCACCGTTTAGGATCTGCTATCATTCTCTTCAGCACATGTTTATTTCGTTTTGTTTGGAAAATCGGTTTGATTGTTTTGGAAAGTCGTTTTGGAGAATGGGTTTATAGTGACATGTGACGCCTCTGACATCACCCTTACATGAGAAAACGGACTTTAAACAATTATTAGTATTAATATTACCAATAGAAGTTTCATTTCAATGAAAATGGAATAAACAGTATAATGTTACAACAATACAACTGTTACTATGTTATAATAACACCACAAATTATTATATTACATTATTTAATAAAAAGTGATATTATATTTTATTAAGATTATATATTATATATCAATTGATCTATTATATATCAATAGTCATAGACACTCTAGCCGTGTCCGGATTGCTGAAGAATAGAGCAACAAAGGATTGCAAGTGTCGTAAACGCGACAAAGCACTAAGATACAAACCAACATCAGAGAAGGCATTCGGTTGGTGAGCGCCTAGTATCCAGAAACTGCTACCTAATTTTCTAATCCCCACCCTAGTTAAACTGGGAATCAAGGGATGATGATGATGATATCAATTGATATCTAGAAATTTTAACTTCTGTCGAAATGTTTGTCTCGCGCTGCTTACTTGCGAGACTCGCTAGGGATGTTGTCTCACGATACTCGCACGGAACGTTGCAAATCTATTAACCATATAAATGGCGTTCTAAAGTAAAAAAAATAAACACGCATTATAGTGAAATGATCAACTATGTTGATATCTA
>CAJHZI010000837.1:222500-310000 GCA_905160935.1 Enchytraeus crypticus | reverse complement strand
ATTCCTGGAGCCTAGGCGCTCACAAACAGAATGCCCTTTCTGACGTTGGTTTGGATTTAAATTTTTATGCCGCCTTCTACGACACCTGCATATTTACACCGTTGGTCTATTCTTCAAGCAACCCGGACACAACACGGGTCCACAATATATCTTCCAATACTTTATTAAATTAATAAATAACAAGATACAATTACTATCGCACAGCCACACAATTTTCACACATATAAAAACTATTAATCATTCATTAAAGCAGCGTTGGGTAATGATTTCAAATCATTTGATTAAAAATCACAAATTCAAATCAAAATCACGATTTTGACGTCATTTCACTAGAATCGCCATCGCCATTAAATTTCCATGTATGGAACGTAAGGATCAGGTGACGTTTGAAAGGTTTTTGTGAAACCTAATGGCTAGCTAATCCTAACTTAACCTAAGTAACTAATTAATACTAACTAACTATTCCTAATCTAACCTAATTACTCCAATTTAACATTAGTTAATCTCATAATTTCATTGGCCAAGATTAAATATCTGGTATTATTTTTAAAAATTGTTCAGTGCAGCGACGGATAAATTCTATTGTGAAATATTCATATTCCTATGTTTGTATTCCAACTTAGTTGCAGTTTTATAACCTCAACTCCAGCTGTAACAATATGATTGCGCACATGACGTTAACAATTGTTTTTTTCACATAATTGTAATTGCTAAAGAAATTACTACAGTTTATATTTACGTAATATTACTGGTTGTTGGCTGAAGTTAACTTCAATAAAAAAGCGAGTAAAGCTCAGGTTAACGTCAGTTTCCTCACTCAAAATCGACGTCAGTGACGGGCGAGCCCAGGATTTGAACCCTGCACATACTGATCCGCGGCCGAGTGTCTTACCGACTTCGCCACTGGCTCGAGCCTGTGGCGAAGTTGGTTAGACACTCAGTAGTAAAATTACAGTCGACGTAGAAGAGATATTGAAATATTATTAATTTATTGTTTCAATGTTTGCAAACAGAAGATTGAAACAATCAAATTTGTCATTCTCTTTTCTTCATGCACAGACGTTCACCAAAAAATCGACAACTAATCAATAAAATGGGCTCGATCTCGCTGTTCATTTTGGCAATAAAATACTAGTAAGACAATTCAAAGCATAAGTTTGGTTAAGCTGCCCTTTCCATGTGGTTTGAGTAAAATTGTACAAAGCAGTAGCCAGTACTCGCTTCATATCGTTTTCGTTGTTTTGTGCCAATAATTAATGATGACAATTCATGGAAATGCAAATTCAGATATTGGTAAGTTATAAGTAACACTTTTTGATTTTGAAGTTATAAATTTAAATTCTGCCATTATCGAATGAAAAGGAGTTAACGTTGTACTATTTTTATCTCTATTGAACATTTACTGCAGAGATCATATGAATTTTATTTAGCAGTTTAGACTATGTCTGGTAATTTAGTGATTTTAAATAATTTTGTCAATGATTTTGATTTTGAAGTCATTTCTCAAAACTGAAGGAAAATGATATTAATTTTAGTTTTAAAATCATTTTTATCCAACACTGCAATAAGGTAACATTCGTCACACATTTAGCAACTGACATCAAACTGCATACATTCAACATAGCAAATAACACATTATGATTCCGTTTTAATTTTAATGATTCTCACGGCAGCAGCTCAACACAAAGCAAGTTTCATATCAAGTATGTCAACAACTAGTAACTAATCTCTAACTGTGAGTGGCTGGGTGTTCTATCGATGATGTAGTCACAGCCTGACTGGAAGCAGATTTGCTGCAGGCGGCAGCGGTATTTGGAGCCGCAGCATTACCTACGAAGACACCAGAAGTCGTACCAGTTGAAGCAACAGCTGCTGGGGCTGTAGCATGGGTTGTGCTAGCAGCTGGAGCTGGTGGATCAGAGGAGAGAGGCTTGAGATCACGTATCTGTTTAATGACGTACGCCTTTTCGTCATTGAATTGCTCGTCGTCGGATCTGTCGTTATGAAAGCGAGACAGGAAATCGACAAGGCGATCCTTGTTTCTCAACAGAATGTCCTGAATAGATCGGGGCTTATCCGGGTTTGCTACAAATATCTGCAACATGACATCAAACACATTTTTTATGAATGTCAAAAACACTTCTAATATGTTATCTGTAGTAGGACTCATTCATGGAAGTATATAATACCTGCTGACAGCCAAAAATATCTGCTACATAAACATCAATATACACATATATTATGTTAACTGTGTAGTGTCCGGGTCACTGTAGAATAGATCAACTGCAAACTGCACGTGTCGTACGTTGCGCCTAAGCGTCTATTTCTATAGAGCCTGCAAGAGACGTCCCTGACATAGACTATTGGCGAGAAATCGGAAGTAAAATTTTTATTCACTGATTACTGATGGGCAAACATGGACTTAATTTAGAACATAGATTTAATCGGCGAAATTGTCATCTCCGGTGAAGAAATGCTAATACTTGATAAAATTGCATCGAGTGTTGTAAAGAATTTTTGCTTCCTATGTTGAAAGTTTAACTTCAAATGTTAGCAGAAGCCACAGAAAAACCTAAAATCAATACTTCGTCAACCCAATGTATAGGTTTATCATTTATTAAAATGTGTGAAGTTTTAATGGAATGGCTTGGGCAAATATGAATACAAAATGTCTTATTGCAATTGATTGATAAACCAATAGAACGATTTTTTCGGTGCACATCTTGGAATATCTTTGTCAGTCGTGAATTGAAATAGACAGCAAACAAGGTAGTCTGTACACACTATTAAGTTACAGGATGCAGTGATTAAGCGAGATATAAAAAATAGGGGATTGACATATGATATGGCACGAGACAGTGAGGATTGGAGAAGGTCTATTCGTATCACGATCATAGTTAAATTAGGATTTATGGAAGATGATGATGACTTACAGGGAATGTGTAAATAGATGGCATAGGGAACACCCAAAGTAATATGTGTTTATTAGCAATTACCTTGAAAACGTGGAAGGCCTCAAATTGTATGTTCTTACTTTCTTCTTTTAACATGTTCATAACATGCTTGAGATTGTCTGTCTGTCCAATATAACGAGTCATGACTGAAAAGTTACGTCTCTCCACCAGCAACTCTCCCAATAGCTGTAGTAAAACATTCAATTAATTACATGCAAATGATAAATATACTATTAATAATAACTTAGGTATATTACTTATATAGTCTAAGAAGAACAGACGACTGATTGCAAAGCAGAAGGTGCAAAATTCAAATCAAATGCTCGCTGCATTACTAATATGCATTTGAGACAGGAATCTGCTGTTAAATTCGATTTTAGTCTTTTCAGCCTTCTTATACTGCTTTCTTGTTCACAATATAGCACTCATTAACTGATTAGCAAACCTTAATGTTACTTTAAGCTTGTAAAAAGTATGATTTCTGACGAGGTTTCTCATTATTTTTGGTTATCTTATTAAATTTTATTTAGTGATCTTAGTCGCCCTATAAGCAAGACATGACTGGACTAGGTTGCAAGGGCCTTTATGACAGGCCAGTTTTAGACAAATTCCTATAATATAGGGATGATATCAGAAACAAAACACGAGTAGTTGTCGAATGCAGCAGACACATTATATATATATAAATATATTGAAAAATTAAGAATTTAGTGCTGCCATATTGAGAAGCAAACGGTCAAATTTTATTGAATATTATTAGGAGTCTGCTTGATCTTCATCTTACTTTTTTCAACTAGACTAGCTTTTCCTTTCTAAAAGATAGGATTCGCTAATGGCATGTTTTCAGATGCAAAATACGACATACAAGCATAGAAACTTATAAGTGTTTTAAAGACAGAAACTTATAAATGTTTTAAAGACAGTCTTCAAATTGACAGTGGGTTAGTCAAAGTCCTCTAGTGTTTTTCAGATTTCAAATCTCAAAAGAGTTTAAAACGACAAAAATTAGCCACTACAATTCTAAGAAAATACAAAGTACATCATCAGAGTACAAACTAGCCACCAAAATTATAATAAAATACAAAGTACGTCAATCAGAGTACCTTAAGTGCCTGTCTACGCGTGACGTAATTCTCAGAGTTGAGCAACTGTTGATATTGAGTAAATACTCTGTCATAGTTCTCGTCTAAAAATTCAGCACTTATCGTTTTGTGCTTAGTTAACAACTCCTAGAACAGCACACAATCAATCGAAACAATAGTAATATCCGTTACTAAAATATACAATAAAATGTTTATTTAGGAGTACCTCTGACTGGTTCCTCAGCTGAAGGCAATATTTGAAAAGTAATATAAATATAAATCAAGCTAAGAAAATACTCAATTACATGTCTAGGATGGTGCATTAGTGAACTGCATAGTGCGTGCATTCATGTAATCACAAAGCGCCAGTAAAAATAAAATCACAAGAAAATACTACAAAGTTATAATGTTAAAAATAATACTTAAAATAAATTTCCTTTTATTGACAAATTTGACCAAAGCCAATCAGCAACAAGCGCGTAAGTTGGTAGACGAAACAAGGGTTGGGTTAGAATATTTTGTTGCAATTTCTGGAGCCTAGGTGCTCACCAACCCACTCAGACTTTTTAGATTCTTATTTCGCAGCATTCTTGAATATATTTAAAACAATGGTCATAATATGGAAACTATATTTAAATTGCAAATATTTCCTCATTAATTAATCAAAATCAAAAGTGTATCAAATCATTGACAACAAAAACTTAAATGGCTTCATTTACTCACCTAAATATATATATATATATATATATATATATATATATATATTAATGGGCTCAATTTTATATATAGACTTTAATGCAATCGAATATTTCAACATTTTCAACAACACTTCGTTCTCTGATCTTGTACTGTAACTATGTAACTTGGAATTTAACATTAAGATAAGAGATGAGAGCCTAAGCTGAGCCTAACGGATGACACTTATTTACAAACAATATCTTTATATAGTTTTATTTAATATTTTATCTTAATTGGTTAAATTGTTTCTCATATACTTTACTCTACCATATTACTTATAATTTTCTACATTTCAATATACATTTATTTTCTTCTAATTTACGATAATGTTTTAAACATATTTGTTTTAAAATTTTCACTTTTTTACGGCACTTTTTATCCTTGTATTAAACACCTTTTTATCCTAGAAAGTTTTTCCTTTACTTTAATTGGTTGATTTCTTTCTGCTTCACCCACAGAAAGAAATCATTTCCCATGTTATAAATGTTCTTTCATTACTCTTTCTTTCCATTTATCTTGTTCTAGCCCTCACTACTCCACATATAAACCATTTCATTGGCAGTTCCATTGACCATATTTCTTCCTCTTGCAAACTCACTTACGAACCTATACCGCATGCCTCCGTTTGTCAATGTCTTGATTCTTTATCTTTGCCATACTTTTCCAAATCCTATCTTCATTTGTTTCACTTAGTCTCACTTCTAAACGACATTTAAACTTCATTCTTTCCTTTCTCTTAATTCTAGCCGGCAATGTTGAGTTGAATCCTGGTCCTGTTTCTTCTTTTTCTAACCTGCCCACTTACTGCCTCAATGTTCGGTCTGCCACAACAATTACAAAAAAATCTAAACAAGCCTTAACTCATTTAACAGTTTATTCTTGACGAGTCCATTGATATTCTGTTTTTAACAGAATCATGGCTCTCTCCTGATACTCCACCTGCTGTCCTTAACTCTCTCACTCCCGTGACTATTCTATTCAACATATCAGTCGTTCTTCTGGTCATGGTGGTGGCATCGCTGCTATTTTTAGGTCAACTCCTTCTTTTTCTGTAACTGTTCACCGTTTTTATCCTTTGAATATATGTCGCTTCGTCTTGTATGCAAATCCAAATCTTTTTGATTGTCTACAGACCACCTTCTTTATCCAAGGCCAATTTCATTTCTGATTTTTCGTTACTTCTTGAAGACATTGCCTCATCACCCACTGACTTAATAATTATGGGTAATTTCAACATTCACCTAGACTCTGATGATTATAATTCGACTTCCTTTTTATCAACACTTGATGCCTTTGATCTCAAACAACATATATCGTCCCCTACTCACTCCTCTGGTCACATGCCTTCAAACAAACACCTCCTTCAAACAAGCAGTTGTATCTCCTTTGCTAAAAAAGCCTTCTCTATCAAAAGATGATCTTTCTAGTTACTGTCCCATTTCCAATCTTAACTTCATCTCTAAACTTCTTGAAAAGGTAATTTATACCCGTTTATGCACTCATCTTGATTCTTTCCCTTCTCTCTCTCATTATCAATCTGCCTATAGAAAACTCCATTCTACTGAAACCGCTCTTCTTCGTATACATAATGATCTTAGCTTAGCCATGAGTAGTAAACAGGTTTCTGCCTTGGTTCTTCTAGATCTCTCTGCTGCCTTCGATACAATTGACCATGGCATTCTAATAAATAGGCTTAAATCTTGTTTTGGCATATCTGATTCTGCTTTTTCTCTTCTGACATCATATCTCTCATGTCGCACACAATCAGTTGTTATTTGTCAAAATCGCTCTTCTGAACAACCCCTCCTACGCGGTGTTCCTCAAGGTTCAGTGTTAGGTCCATTGCTTTCTCTTTATATATCACTCCTCTTAGCTACCTGCTTGCTCAGTCGTCCATAAATTTTTATTTCAATGAAGACGACATAAAACTATATATTTCCCTTTCTAATCATGATTCCGATCAGAAACTTGCTCATCTCTCATCCATTCTAGACATGGTTTATTCCTGGTTTTGGTTTATTCCTCCAAAACTGAATACCTTTTAATTAGCACTCCTTTGCAAAGAAGTAAAATTATTATTAACTCTGTTAAATTTCAGAATCTTGCTCTTTCACTTTCTCGATCTGCCAAAAACCTTGGAGTCATATTTAATGAAAACTTTGACTTTAAATCCCATATCTCTTCTGTTTGCCGCGCTTCTTTCTTTCAGATTCGTCAGATTAGGGAAATACGTCCATCCCTTACTAGAAATTCAGCCACTATACTTGCTAATTTTATAGTTCATTCAAAGCTCGACTACTGAAATTCATTATAACATGGGTTGCCTACTTCTTCTGTCAATCATTTGCAGCATGTCCAAAATTCTCTTGCATGTGTTGTTTGCAAGGCTTCTCGACTTCAATTTCGCTCTCTTTCTCTACTTCGCAGTCTTCACTGGCTCCCTGTTAATCAACGCATAAAATAGCTCTATTAACTTTCAAAACTCTGCGATTTGGCAAGCCTTCTTACTTATCTGAAATTTTTCTTCCCTATTGTCCCTGACGTGCACTTCGCTCCACCGATGCCAATCTTGCCTCTGTTCCAAATATTCTCACGTCATTGGGCAGGCGTTCATTTTCTTACGCAGCACACACAATCTGGAACTCTTTACCTGCTAACCTTCGCTCTTGTTTCTCTCTTTCAGCGTTCTCTAGTAAGCTTAAAACTTACCTTTTCCCGCCATAGACATAATCAATCTACCTTAACCATTTTTTGATCACCGGACTGGCTTTCGTTTAGGACCTTACTTCTCCGCAGCACATTTCTTTTGCAGATTGGTCTGGGTGAATTGATCTGTAGTGATGTGTTCTGTTGGGGACGTCCCTGCCATCATCCCTGGATGAGGAAACGGACGTTAAACCTTTATTATTATTATTATTATTATTATTAAGGCTGTATATTTTATTTATAAATAAATAACCCTTTTCGTGAGGGCGTAACGGCAATTTAACATATGACCAAAGCAACGAAGGCACTGTGAATGAACTGCCTATGCTCACCGTATTTTACGTGTAAATATATGTCTTTTGTGTGACATTTGAGTATCAGTTGAGTTCATCCTGTAGAATGTCTTTAGTCTTAAAGGTTTTGCATGCTGAAATTTTCCCAGCTTTTGAAACCCGTTTATGTGGGGAAGAGGCTCCAGTTTAGTTAATCTTGTGCTAAGGCAAGCTCCATTCTTGGCTGACCCTGATTATTATTTGAGCATACCAGGAAATTGATGAGGCACGAGAGACCTTAGGTATTACCAGTTACGGATATTCCGAGCCAAGTTATTAATTGGCACAGATAGGACAGATCTCATTGTGAATATTATATTGTGTATATTATATGGTAGACTGTATTAGTTTGCATAGTTGAAATTTGATAAATTATTAATGCATTTAAATATCTTTAATATATTATTTATTTATTAAATTATATTATTATTGTTATTTTAGTGTAATTTAATTGTTCATTCACTTTATTCAATTTGTTCTAATGTGTTGTACACTATATTTGTTTTAATAAATAAATAAAAAACACTAATTAAAGAATTTATATTCCTTTTAATTAAAATACGTCATGTAATTTGTTGAATGATCCTTGTAGTAGTTCTTCAGTGAATTAGACCACTAATCATTTCAAGCGCTCTTCCATAGGAAACTTTCTCGAGATGGAAGCCGTTCCAGGACTTGTGGATATCTTTTAGATATTGCACTTCCTGTTATGTCAAGGACGACGGTATCCCGATAGGTACCTACCGTGACAAGGGCATTAAAGAAAAGGCACAAGGGTAAAGCGGTGGGGTTGGATAGTTTCCCGGTGGAAGTATGGAAGATTGTAGGAGCGAGAACAAAGGAATGGTTTAGATGCTTGCTTGACGAGATGTTAAGGGGCGTGGGGGGACAGGATGGCAGAAGAACGGAAGTTGAGTTGCTTAGTGCCTATATTTGAGGGGAAATAGGACGCTTACGAGCATAACAATTATAGAGGTTGTCGAGTCAAACAATGAAGGTATGAAAGAGAGTAGTAGAGAGTAGGTTGAGAGATTTGAGAAGCATCCAGAGTAACCAGTTAGGGTTTATGCCTAGAAGGTCGACAACAGAGCCAATCCTTATGTTGAGGCAATTGATGAAGAACAAAAGGAGAAGGAGGAAGAAAATGCACATGGCATTTATTGACCAGGAGAAGGTCAATGTTAAGGTTTTGAGAGAGCTGGAGTAGGAAGTTTTGAGGAAGAGGAAAGTAAACAGGAGGGATGTTGAGATAATCAAAGATATGTACAGCAGGGCGAAGATTAGTGTGAAAATGGAGAGTGGACACTCTGAAAGTTTTGAAGCAAAGATTGGGATACATCAAGGATCAGCCCTAAATGCTTATTTTTTACTTTGAATCTGGTTGCGTTGCTTAAGAGATTTACTAAGGAGGCTCCGTGATGCAAGTTATTTGCAGATGATTTGGTGATAGTGGGAGATACAGTTGAGAAAGCACGTGAGATGTTAGCAGATGAGAGAGAAGCATTGAAAAGTAAGGAGTGTGAGAGAATATGGAAAAAACGGAGAATTTTCCGAGTAGATGGAGGGGTGAGGGGACAAACCGAGAATAAGTATTAAGTCAAGAGGCGTCCAGATCTAAGGAAAGTAACAGACTTTAAGCATTTAAGTATAATAGAGAATAGCACTATTAGCTGAGAAAGGCATCAGGAGCCCACCTCGTCATAAGCAGAATCTCCCAAGAATAATGGTATATAAAAAGGAATGTTATAGATGATTTAAAAATCCACTCGCAAATGGGCATGAAGAGGAAAACAGAAGAAAGAGAAGAATGGAGGCGTTATATACCATGGACACCTTCCCCTATGCAGTGCACTAAGTGAGAGAGAGAGAGAGAGAGAGAATAGAGGATTGTAGGGAGCTGAAAAGGAGGTTATTAGTAGGATTCAGTCTAGGTTGGTAAAGTGGAGGGCAGCTAGTGGAGGTGGAGCGTTGCGTTATAAGAGAATACCACTAAGATTGAGAGGCAAATTTTATAGTTCTGTGGTAAGGAGAGTAATGATGTATGGCTCGTATTGTTAGACACAAAAAATGGAACATTCGCAGAGTTTGAATGTGGCAGAAATGAGAATGAAGCAATAATGTATGGTTAAACTAGGAAGGACACAATGAAAAATGAATATGTGAGGATGAATACGAGTACTGAGGGGGTAAAGGATAGGTTGGCTCAGCCGAGATTGAAATGGTAAGGGCGTATTATGAGAACGGCAGCTGGGGATATAGTAAAGAGAGTTTGGAGGGCAGAACTGGATGTTAGGCCAGAGAGAGGTAGACCACAAATGTACCAGAATTTACCAGAACTGTTACCATCTTTCGTTATTCACTCCTTAGTCAAACTTAGGTAGCAGGAACAAAGGAAGCAAGCCAAGGCTTATTTCAATCCCCAATCATACATGATTACAACATCCAGCTTGTTTTTAAAACTATTCACCGACACCGCATTCACAACCTCCTCACTCAAAGAGTTCCACCTATCATTAACCCTTTGAGAACAAGAAAAGTCTGTCCTTACACTAGGCATATACAACTTATAGCAATGACCTCTTAAACCATTATTGGAGAATTTGAAAAAATCTGTTCCTCTTAATGCAGAAGTCCATGCATTATTTTATGAATCTCTAAAAGATCGCCTGTAATTCTCCTGGTTTCTAGGGTTGTCAGTTGAACTGCCCTTAGCCTCTCCTCATAGCCTAGTACTTTGAATCCCATAATAGTTCTTAATGCTCTTCTTTGCACTGCTTCAATAAGTTCAATATCCTTTCTGAAGTGTGGTCTTCACACTGACATACAATACTCCAGATGAGGTCGAATCAAAGATTTATACAATCTTAAAACAATGCCTTTATCTCTACTTTTGAATGTTCTCTTCATTAATCCTAAGGTCCTAATGGCTGCTTTAACAGCTTAGCACATTGTTTCCTAACTTTGAGGTCCTGGCTATATATTACCCCTAAATCCTTCTCTCCATACGCTTTCGTTTAGGGTGCACGGGACTGAGGACCTTTATCTTTGTAATTATATGCGGTATTATCACGGAGATAATTACGCTGCTAGATGAGGTGGTTCTCCTTTGCCTTCCTCCAGCTCCTGCTTAGTCGCCTTCCCTGACACGGGCAGTTTGTCAACGTTTGGTCCATTCTACAGTGCACCGGACACAGCACGGCAAGTTGTGTCCGGCGCACTGTAGAATGGACCAGTTATTTGAGTTAATTTATATACAGTATATAAAACATAGTAAAATATTTATATACCTTAAACGTGAGAAAAGCATCCGACGAGATGTCAAACTTAGAGACTTCTACATAATCAAAGAAACGATAGAAATCGTCAGACCGCATCACCATCATGGCAAGCTCTTCATATCGGAAACATCCTCTCAGCATTACGCCACACATCAGAGCTAACTCCTGATTCTTGTAACTATATAATTAATATACACCAGTTATCATACAGAGACCACACTCCATTTCAAATCGAATTCCCTCGACAGTGAACCGCAATGGCTCAATAATAAACAATATATTAACATCATTATTGATCATCCTCAGAAATTTAAGAATACAAGACAACAGAAGATGGGAGATGTAGAATTTGCTCAAGCAACGGAGGCCTTTAGTAAGTGAAAAGAACTAAAAAACTGCTAATAAAAATTTGTATGAAATTCACGAAGATAAAGATAACTTTAATGTGGCCCACGTTCCTGTAAAAATGTTACTGTGAAACATGGACGTTAAGAAAGAAAGACATTGGAAAATGGAAACGTTCGAAATGTGGCTAAGGATGAGAACAGTGAAGATTAAATGGACTGACAAAATTACGAAAGAAGAAGTGCTAAATTGGGCTTAAACAAAAAGTCAATTGATAAATATCATTAAGAATCAAAAGAACTAGATGGGCCATGTTCAGAGAAGGGGATGGTTTAAAAGCTCTAAAGCCGACGTTAACGTCAGTTTCACCTCTTGAAAGCGATATAAGTGATGGGGAGCCTAGAATTTGAACAGTAAATACTGATCTGCGGTCGGATATATTATGGACATTTCCACTGGCTTCAACCAGTTTACAAGCTGCCTTAGACCTACCATTAGACAGTGCACTGAACTATTGATTACATTCAAAGAGTCATGCACTATATGGAGGAGTTTTTACCCAAGGACCTGCGAATGAGCTGTGCACTGAGAGCGAGAGAGAGAGAGAGAGAGAGAGAGAGAGAGAGAGAGAGAGAGAGAGAAGGATTGTATTACAAAAGTCATGCATAAGTGTCATGGTAGATTTTCAATATTTTTTAGTTATATAGTAATCATAGTAGTAAGTTAGTAACTAATGTAAATAGTACAACAATAGCAAATTTTTAATTTGATTGCCCTAGAAGCATTTGCTTTAATCGCCAGTAATTTTCCTTATTAGTCACATTCACAGGGAGCCAACAGAATATGCTAATATATCGAATTTTGAAATTGATCAAACTTCTACACTTTTTACTGTTAAATTTTATCCATTACCACCTACTTAACTCTCGGTGTCATTTCCAGATGCACTAATTTAGCTGTATTTTTCGATTCCCACGTAATTTAACCCTTTAGAAGGCTCAATTATAGTAACGGCGATAGCTCTTTAAATCAAGGAATTGTAAATTGATTGCAGGTTCAAATCCAGTGCTCTCCCCGTCACTGACATGCTATTCGAGCAGGAATCTAACGTTAAACTTGGCTTTGGCTTTAGATTTGGATCTATATTTTATATATAAAAGTTTACCAGAAAAATCATCTCCAAGCATCAATATATAGCCTAAATTAATTATTTAAACTTTACATTTTCACCATATAAAGAAGATGAATTTCTACAAACCAAAAATCAAATTTTATTTCAAAACATTAACTAGTTTTTAAGTTGCTGATGATTTAAAAATAGTCAAAATATTTATTATACCAATCGCTAATCGCTATTAATGCCACTCCTCAAATGTTCTTAAAATAGAATATATACATACATGTATATATATATATATATATATATATATATATATATATATATATATATATATATATATAGTATATATATATATATATATTTATATATATATATATATAGATATAATGTAGTGTGCGTATATATATATATATATATATATATGTAGCAAATATTACCGTTTGACAAAAATACTATTCATCTAAAATATTTAATATTGCAAACATTACATATCTTACATAATTCTATGTACTTAATTTTTTTTAAATAAGCTTGATAGGCTCTGATATTTCAAAATGAACTCTACAATCTGTAAGATTTGCAGTTTTTCATTAGCCAAAATGCAAATAAAAAAATACAGAAGACTAGAAACAAGCACTACCCAGTCATTAGCGACGTCAGCACTGCTCGATGCTGACGGACATACTCCACGCTGGGATGTCGAGTTCCAACCTGACGACGAAGCCAATTATTAAAAATCAACACCAAATCCTTACGACCCTGTTTTTTCAATAGACAAAACAATATTATGAATACAAGAGGTGTTTTGATATCAAAGCAATACATACATGAATATACAGAGCTGGAAAGTATCTTAGATACAAAATGTATATTGTTTCTTTTATATAAATGAGTTTCAGATGAGTATGTACATTTATATAAAATAAAGAATATACATTTTGCATCTAAGATACAAAACGTCAGTTTCCTCACTCGAAAGCGATGTCAGTGACGAGCGAGCCCAGAACTTGAACCCCGTATACACTGATCCGCGGTCGAATATCTTACCGACATTGCCACTGGCTCCAGCCAGTGAAAGTTGCTGAGCCAGCGTCAAGTTGGCTACTCAAAAGTTTGGTACGCGGTACGTACCCAACGGTACAAGCCAAAAATTGAAGGACTATCAGCAAAAATTAACCTAAATTGAGCCCTTATTTTTATATATGAATCTTTATTACACCATCAAGACGCTTTAGCAAGTTACAATAAACACACATTATAATAGCAATGCATTACAACAAATACAACGGCATTGAAAACAAACAAAAAGTAAAAATAAAAATATAAGGTATAGATGTTCTAATTGTTTACTTAATGTTTAGCCAGTCCTTTCACATTATTTCTACATATATTTCTTGAAATTAAATTTTGACTTTTACAAGTCTTCATGACCAAATTACATTTGTGTTTTATGTATCTCTCTAGGATACTCTGCACTCCAAACATATTCATGCATAATGTAATATTATCTTAAATATCTTACACATTGCTCTTCTAATAGTAAAGTCCGGGCTATTTAAATCAGATGTTAGATCAAGCGCCCCAATGGCATAAATTAAAATTGGAATAGCCATTGTTTCCAATAAATGTACTGTAACATTCACATTAGACAAGTGACAAGGTTAAGTGACAAGTGATAAAGTATTAAATGCAGAGTAAAATTTACATTTCGCATCTCAAATGAAAACTTAAATTTTTGCCCAGCTACAATGATCACACCCAGATATCTAGCTTCTTTAACCCAGAGTATGTTCTCATTATTGGCCGTTATACTAGGTCCCGTACTAAAGTACCTCTTTTCAAATCTTATACAATAGGACTTATTTGTATTTAATTCAAGCCCTACGTCATAAAGACTTTCGCAACATATATTAATCATAGTTTGTAATTCACTTTTCGAAGGCGAAATTAATATAAGATCGTCATACATAAATATTCAGTAACATTTCTGTGTTAATGTTACTGAATAGAGAAAGTGGCCGAGCCAGCGTCAAGTTGGCTACTCAAAAGTTAGGTAAGCGGTACATACAAAACGGTACGAACCACAATTGCGGGACTATCAGCAAAAATTAACCAAAATTGATCCCTAATTTTTCATCTATTATTTTATTTCGAATGCCATAATTGCGAAGTCATCTTGACGGACTCATTATTGAAGCCGATACCAGCTTAGGCTACTTCAGAAAGCCGGCTTGCTTTAATTAATGCCGACCCCGGCCAAAATGACGTGTCCAGTGACGTCGTTGGCGCTTTCATCTGGATAACCTTGAGCTCGGCAATTGTTTAGCTTACTGTATGATTTTATACAATGTCATAATGCTCCTGTTTTCGCTTTATAATGCAATACCTGATTTAGGCTGATTAAATATATAAATTTAAGATACAAATTTTAATTAATACAAAACATATTTGTGAATAAAAATATATTAGCTCACTACCAAGATGAATTATTGGGGGGCGAACTTTATAAGATGAAAAAATATGGGGGGTGAAACGATAAGTTCGCCCCCACAGAAATTATTGGGGGAGGGCGATCGCCCCTCTGTCTCCCAGGATCGCGACCACTGTAGATCTGCCATTGGCAGGCGCTCATTCATGTTTTCTGCTCCAACATTATGAAATTCTCTGCAGAAAATCTTCGATCCTGTAAGTGTAAATTAGCACACTTACTTGATTAGTACACTAATTTTCCTTGAGAAACTAGAAACCCATCTCTTTCTGCCATAGGTCTATATTCTAGCCCCATAGGTCTATATTCTAGCCCTCTTGCCTCGGATTACGGACTTCTACTGTATTTATATCACTTTCTCATTGGCTTCTGTGTAGTCAATCTTTAGCATATGGTGCTCTTGACGTCTGTTGGTGCAATCTGCTTGACACGTCCCTGACATATCTTTTGGCGAGGAACCGGACTTTAAATCCTTAAGAATTTAAATATTTATTCTCCAGCAGAACTACGAGAATAATTTAAACAAATTCTATCAATTTAATCTAAAATTAATGTGATATGTTCGGTTACAGTGTTACGTCAGCAATAGTCTTGGGAGGACACAGGGTTGAATTTGCTATAGGCAATGTTTTAAATTAAAAACTAAACATTTAGCTCTTCAAACTACCGCTGCAGAATGGTGACCGGTATACTATTAAGTACATTTACTAGAAATTAGCAAGAGATTTTTGGTGTCTATTCTAAGGAAGGATAGTCACGTTTGAACGTTTACTGAAATTAATCGATGGCAGAACTAAACAGCTCTTGTCAGTATCAGTATTTAATAAAAATTAAAGGACTGCCTGTTCAATAAGACTTTTGTATATCCACAAAATTTTCAGGTAGATACATAAATTCCTCCTCTAGAATGCGTGAAATTATTGTGAGAACATTAAGTTTTGACTAATTTATTGAGATTCTGCTAGAAGGTGATATTTTATTTAACCACAAATATTAAAAAAGCTGTTAAATTCAACTACCAATGAATCTCAATAAACTTCTATTTAAGAAAATCCATAGATGATCAGAAATTAGCAGAAATAAATTACTGACATTAAAAATCATATTCCAAATAGAAATAAACCTCGAAGTCAATGAGCTGCATATTCTCCAGAAGCAAGAGTATGACTTCAGAAGAGCAGAGCTCATTGCAGAGCTGCTGTGAAGCTTCAGCATTGGGCTCATGGTCTCCTGAGCCGCACAACATAATCTTCATTGATTCTAGACATTTTGATATGTCTTCCACTAGCTGTACATACATTATTGAATAAAATGTATATACATAAAGGGATTTATTATACTATAATAAATATACTTTACAATTGTCAAAATGGCGGCAAATCTTATACAATAAGGCCAAAATTTGCTTCCCAGAAGACTGCATTCGACAGTATCCTTGTCCATTAATACAGAGGTTCTTAAACTTTATAGCATGGCGACCCACATCATGCTGTTTATCATAAGATTGTAAATCAGACATTTCAAATATTTATATTTATTTAGTTTATTTATTTAGTTTAGATCATTGAACATGCCAAAGATGTCTACCAGATATGCCAACTTTGACAACCAAAGCTGATCAGTCAGGCAATCTCTTAGCGACAGATAGGAATTCTTGTTTAGCAGGAAAACAAGTACTTCATTTCTCAGTTCAAATAGTCCTTGCAAAACTTTTCTCCAGCTATCCATCTTACCTCTCTCTCTGCAGCAATAATTAAGAGCTCATGATGCGCACCAATTTCTGAACATAGAACTTGAAACAAACGCGTATTCAGTGTGCTAGCTTTAATTAATGGCGTTATTCATATTAAAAGCCTTGCGCAACACGTCAAGCAAATATTCACCTAAATTAAATATGCCAAGAGCAGACGCTCCTTCACGTTTTCTGATCCAACAATATGGAACTCTCTGCCACAAGATCAGGGGCGGATCCAGGAATTTTTTAAGGGGGGGCCGAAACCTTTTTTGAGAGTGTACATTTTTTGCTTTTTTCAGGACATGTGACGCAACCAGACACATTTCTGTGGGGGTGGGAGCGCAAAATTTGTTCACTTCTGCGTTCGGCTCATAGAGTGGTGTATCCCCGTACGTTACCCCCCCCCCGCTCATACCCGTCAGGGGAAAACCTAAAATCCTACATTTGTTCGAAAAAGTAGGTTAATTTTTTCACCTCTGAAGAAACTCCGCGGATCTCGACGAATTGCAAAAGTGACCTAATTTTGGCGGTGGGGGACTTAAGCCCCTTCCAGAAAAAGGCTGTTTGCACCACTGCTACGAGACAGAGTTCACATTTTTTACTTACGCACTCTTTCCTCGCTTTCTCTTATGGTCTCAGTGTACTCGGTCGTGATCGTGTGGTGCTTTTGCGCCTGTTCGTGTAGATTCCGAAAGAGGCGTCCCTGACATTGCCTTTTGGCGAGGAACCGGAAGTTAAATTCTTATTGATTGAATGATTGATTAAACCTTGAGTTTCCAATGTTTCGTGGTGAATTAAACAATGCTAGGACACTGCAAGACCAGCAACGCTTTAATCCACTGAACTAATCCTGCACATAAGTTTGTCATTGAGGCTGCTACGTCTGTAGTAAATCCTGCAAAGTCGACCCCTGTAGTTTGTTATCTGAGATAAATTTAAATTTTATTGACACAATTAAAAAATTCCTCTTCAGTTGTTCTTGTTGAGAGTTCACAAAACCTATATAAAGATTAATGTAAGGTTTTATGTTTTTAGATGGTTTTGACGACCCACCGAGACCATCCTCATGACCCACTTTCAGATCGCGACCCACAATTTAAGAACCTGTGGATTAATACATTTGTTTGAGGGCATTCAAAGCATTGCAAGTATCATTGTAGTATAGTCTAAAACACTGGCACTTTGTATAGAAAACAGGGTGCGCCCACACCACCAAGTAGTTCCTTTACTAGCTTCCATAACAACTTCAATATCCTCGAATTTAAATTTTCCAAGTAGTTCTTCAAATGTCTAAATTGGCAGTAAACACTTGGTCTTACGTCTGGAATGTTGGCAGGGCTGTTAAATATTACATTCGAATGCTCAATTGTGATAAAACAGACTACTGGGCAGCTAGAGCAGAGTTCTGATTAAATCATTGCAGTCTGCAACAATTTTCAATTTTAATGTATTAATTATTCAATCAAATTTACTGTCCCCTCTCCCTACTTCTCTCTCTTTCTCGATATTGTGTTCTGACAATGATAGGTACAAGGTACATAATCCATCCAAGTCTATATTCACCAGGCATAAAAGCATTTCAATTCCATGGATCAACTCATACTTGTTTCAATAGCAGCTCACAACACAGTCAACAATAAGGTGATGTCTAAACGATGACTGAACGAGTGCGCCATAGGGATATTAAATGCAGATGGACCAAAGTAGGGACCAAAAAGTTATTCCCTTCATAAAAAGCAATGCCTTTTCCATATCTTAAATCTTAATGTAGCCTACAGTTTGAGAATAAAATAGCTCCTTCAAAATATCCTTCTGCATTTCTCAGAGAGGGCCGGACACAATATGAGATACCATATGGCAAATATATATATATATATATATATATATATATATATATATATATATATATATATATATATATATATATATATTGTAGCAAATACGTGCTATTATAGTATTTTCTGTTTTCTTAGTGGCAACACTGTCGTCCAATCTACTATACTTTGCCCTTTAATTAGTTGACTTCCGATGTAACCCTATAGAATTCTTCCTTATTTCTTGCCGAGACCCTGACCTGAACGCTTCTTCTGGTTATAGGAAGATAGAGACGTTGAGGGAGAGAGAGCGAGACTTCTATCCAGTGTCTTCAGTGACTTCTTAAGCTAAGTGTACTTGTATACTTGTGTAGTATAGCGTATTTGTGTATAATAAAATGTGGTGTATTTTATTATGAGAACCAAGTCGTCATATTAGCATTTAATATTGAATAAGACACATAGAAATTCTTGTGTAGAATTTGGATCCATAATTCAGTGATTAATTTCACCGCGATAACTGAGGTAGTTTAACCTTGTGATATGGTGAATATATCTGAACTATCCCTTGACTATCTTAGAAACACACTTCATTATTACATGGGAGCTTTCGTCCGTTGATTTCTTTCGAAAACTTAACCCGTGGTATGAAACGTAAATTACTTTTAAAAAAAGATTTCTCAGTTGGAAACTTTTTTACTTAAAGGGTTAAATTTCCGTGTATCATCCTCTCCCTTGACAGAGTTTTGTTTTGTTGTTTGAAGAGCAAGAATAAGCTTAGAGAGACGCCATTTTATGGAATAAAATGTACGATAATTTTTATATTATTTTCCTTTATGAGTGGTTTAGGCGGTCTAAACAGTAGTTTAAACGTAGTAATACGAGAGTTGTGCCTAGTAGTAGCCTCATTGCTTACAGTTTACGCGTGATAACTCGAAATTTTTGAGAAAGTTCGAAGTTAGGTTTATTGATTTTTTTTAAATCTAAGCTATTGTTTATTATTTACAAGTCTTTCATTTGATTTTACAACCACTAGTTGTATAATACCAGGCGTATTATTGGTTTAGGTAGGACTTAATTCTAAATTCTAAGAAGTACGAAATATCAAATTTACATATGTAAATTTTTGTGAGAGAGAAATTTTATTTTATTTAGCTGTGGTACCGAAATTTCTGTAGAAACTTGATGTTCATTAAAATTAGTTTTTGGGACAAAATAGAAATTGGGTAGCCCCTTCTTTCCCTGATTCAAAAAGAAAAGGACGACTACAAAGTTTTCTCAGAATTTTGCGAATTGTGACAATTCAGTTGTAATCATTTTATTTAGCAATTACTTAATTCTAGATAGAGGAAAGATATTTTTATATCTATAACTAGTCTATTCCTCAATATGGCCAATTCTAAGGAAGACGTGCCTAACCCGGATTTTGATCCAGATTTATACATTGATAGTAGTACAGAGTCACAACTAAAATTAGCATCCAGAGCACAATTGCTATTAATTGCTGACAATCTTTCGTTGAAATACAGCAAGTCATATACTAAGTCTCAATTGTTTACAGTCATTTCGGAGAAGCTATTTCCTAGACCATTGTCACCCACCACGGTTAAAGACTCGGACTCGCAGCTTTTAGCCGTTTCCCAACCTAATCCAGTCATTCATGCGAGTGATATGACCTCCATTCAGTTGCAAATTCAGTTAGCTCAGTTGCAGTTAGAAGCTAAGAAAGCTGAAGCTCAAGCTGAAGTTGAAACGTTGAAATTAAGAGTTTCTTTAGAAGCAGAAGCTCGTAGATGTGAAGCTGACGCTATTGCTCGTAGGCAGGAAATTGAATTTAAAGAAATGGAGCATCGTAGGTTCATGGAACGTCAGAGTATTGGAAATGCTCACGCACGCACTGATCAATTTAGTGCTCCTTTCGTAGGAATACTAATTTTCAGGATGCCTCTGTCATGAGTAGACAGTTGACTAAACTAGTAGAAAGTGATTTAGAGAATTGGCTGTTGAGCTTTGAACGTATGGCACTCTTAAAACAGTGGCCAACGGAATTATATGTTGAGATTTTGCATCCACATTTAACAAATAAATTGGTAGAGATTTGGAACAAAATTCCAATTGAGAAAGCTAAGATCTACAAAGATGTAAAGGAGACACTTTTACATTCGTATCAATTCTCACCCAAAGTTTACTATTCTAACTTTAGTAATTCGAGACGTCAGCCTAATCAGAGTTATACAGATTACATTTTTCACCAAAATGTCCGACTGAATCTTTGGTTGAGGTCTAAAGATGCTCTAGAAGACGTTAATCGTCTCAAACAAGTAATTCCCCATGAGCAATTCTTTGATCAACTTACGCTTGATCTACAGAGATATGCTATAGAGCAGAAGTATGATACTGTTGAAGAGCTGGCCACTAAGTTAGATATTCGCATATCGACTGAAAAGCATTTATTTGATAGACAGGCACAGTGTCAACAAAACAATCACATGTCTATCAATTTAGCTCACAAACATAAAGACGACAGACAACATGCTAGCAAACAAAATAGTAATACTTCGTCAAAGAAGCAGCCTCCTTTGAAGAAGTCGAATAGCGATGAACACATAAATTACTCTAATAAAGCTAAATCTGATAAGTCTGATAATAATTCTGGTAGTAAGAATTACAAACCTAAGTGTTTTATCTGTAGCCGCTATGGACATAAAGCAGCAGAGTACAGATATATGAATGAGAGATCGCAAAATTCAGAACCTTATTTATCACAGTGTAAGTCAAATTATGCTGGCGATTTGGATAGTACGAGGTTCAATCCTAAGTATAAGAGAGATAATAGGCATTCAGTCAATGTAGTGACCGAGAGCGTGATCAGAATTGTTATGATGATCATGACAGGTTTGAGGTCAATTTGATCAACGATCAAGCTACTTTGTTGTATAGTAATAATTCTGTTGTCATTACAGATAACATATTACATAATGTAATTTCTGAGATGTTAGCTAAAGATGTATTTGTACATACTTGTAATGAACACGCCTTGTTCACAATTATTATATTAAGAAATATATAGTGTAGATAGAAAACAGATATTATATAGCAGTTATTAATATATTAGGAAATATATATTATAGATCAAAAGCAAATATTATACAGCTGTTATTTATATATATTAAGTGACGTAGGGTATTTCCAAAGATTTATGATAGATTATATAAGTCGAAGTTATAAGTAGGCTTAGCTAGATTACTACGCTGGGTATTTCCAAAGTGACGCAGCTAACGTGTAAATCGATTAAACGAGAAGTGCTGTGGTTGGCTGAAGTCGATCGCTTGAGTAGTATATTAAGCGGCCGTTGATACATAGAAAATCGGATTGGGTTCTGCGTGGTTCGTCTGCGCAGTAACTCAAGGAGGCCAGAACCTTCTACGCGAAAGTACTGGAAACCGAGGGAGGATAGTACGTAATATCCCAATCCCAAGGCAAAAGTACGATTAGTATACAGAAATCTGGTCTTCGTCTAGCCGAAAGCTTTCAAGCTCGCTTGTTAGTCTAGGCTCGTAGCCCTCAGGTTGACTAGTTACCCAAGCCGTGAAGGCTAATTTGGAGGCAAGAGAGTTCGGTGTCCCCCTGGGTAGGCCCAGGTAAGAGGCTAGTAGTCCACGGCGATACCCGGGTCGAGTCCGTCTCTGCGGGTATTCGCTAAGCGCCTGGGTCGAGTGTGTCTCTGCAGGCGAGGAGGCTGGTACTCCACGGCAATACTCGGGTCGAGTTCGTCTCTGCGGGTATTTGCTAAGCGCCTGGGTCGAGTGTGTCTCTGCAGGCGAGGAGGCTGGTAGTCCACGGCAATACTCGGGTCGAGTTCGTCTCTGCGGGTATATGCTAAGAGCCTGGGTCGAGTGTGTCTCTGCAGGCGGGAGGCTGGTAGTCCACGGCGATACCCGGGTCGAGTTCGTCTCTGCGGGTGTTCGCTAAGCGCCTGGGTCGAGTGTGTCTCTGCTGGCGGGAGGCTAACAACGGCATTGCCTGGGTCGAGTTCGTCTCTGCAGGTATTTGCTAAGCGCCTGGGTCGAGTTCGTCTCTGCAGGCGGGAATAGGATTACCAATTACGAGTTGACTATCAACGAATTTCTCATCAACTACACGGAAGGCCAATTATACTACCTTCAGCAACAAGCGAGAGTAGAAACTACGGAAAGACCAATAAAGGAAAAGAGATAGGGAAGAATAAGTCTAAAAAAAGGGATATAGGGAAGTTTTAATAGGGTAAAGAAGATAAAGGTCGTCGCAGTTACAACAACCAATAATCTACAATACCAGTTTGTAAAACTAGGAAGCAGGGTAGAAAATCAAACCGTGATCGCCCAAGATAACGCAGACGCTTCCACTACCGGTTCGGGTCACCATATCACTTCGCCCCGAGAACCACGAATATCACGGGATAGAATCTACCAAGGGAGCATGGCAGAAACTCAACCGTCGTCGTCTAAATACGTAGAAGACGTGGAGTACGCTTCTACTCCCGACTCGGTCCAGCGTGGACGCTGTGCGCCGGGTTCCCGAGAACCCAATAACGAAGTAGGCAAGGGGGTTGGACCTTGGCCTACTCAGTCGGAAACGAACATGAAAGGCCTATCGAGACGGATGATACCGGGAAAGAAGTATCATTTGAAGACGCAGCAACTCGGTTCCTCCTGACAAGCGGTACCTTTAGTAAAACATTCGACGAAAAAGCTGCCGTCTCGAAGTACTGCCGACCGTCGAGCGGGTCCAGAATTAGACAACCGCTCGAGGACGAGCAGGCAGTAAGGCCGTTCGCGACAATACTGTTAACAAAGAAACTAACTATACGGATTTCACTCACGTTCATGAGTTATTCAAACCTTTTGTGAATAATATCTCATTACAATCGGAGTGTGGAGATTCTTTGGATATCCTAGCCTTGGGAGACTCAGGAGCTGTATTTTCTCTGATCAGTGATACTGTGCCAGATACTATGTACAAGCACACAGGGGATTTTAGACTGAGAGGTATTGCAAGCAAGGAGATTAAGATTCCTTTAGTGGAATGTATCGTCAACATCCCAGATCAGTTCCATGGTTTGATACAGGTAGGTTTAGTTCAAACATCACCTTGAGGCATATCTTTTCTCTAAGCGAATGATTTATGACTTCAATATAATCACAGGAGTAATGAATCTGATTGTGAGTTATAATTGTTGTCTGATGTTTTGGATGTCGACAATATACCTGCTATTTTGAAGGACAACATGGAATCTGAAGATGATGATGTTTACGATAGTTTAGCTGATTTATATGATTTTAATTATTTTAATCAAACTACTTAAGTCTCTTTGTGTGAGATTAATTCAGACTCCCCTCGTGAAGTCCGTTTAGTTGATAACACTGTAATGTTAGGACTTAAACAACTGTCAGTATCTAGAGAGAAACTGATTGAATTTCAGCAATCTGATTCTAAGATTGTTAGACTTAATGCATTCGTGGTAACTCCACCGTTCGTCAATAACAGGTATTATTTTCACAAGACTACTGACGGTATTTTAATGCATGCGAGACCAGTTGTTAAGCTGAATGTAGTTCATGATAGGATAGTTTTACCACGGGCACTAGTTCCACAGCTACTCTCGGTAGCTCATGACAGGCCATTTTCTGGTCATCTTGGCATAGATAAGACTAGGCAGAAGATTGAACCGTTCTTCTGGTTTCCCAAGTTTGATAAGACTATTCGTCAGTACATCCAGTCTTGTGACATATGTCAAAGAGTGGATAAACAGCACTTATCTAGGAGAGCTTTGCTATGTCCACTTCCTCGCTTTGAACGTCCTTTCGACCGTATCATGATCGATATAGTCGGACCTTTGGAAGTGACATATAAGAATAATAGATTCATCCTAACTATAGTGGATTTAGCTAGTCATTATCCGATAGCGATACCGCTACAGGATCATACAGCTATTACAGTTTGTAATGCATTAGTGAATGTGTTTTTAAACTTTGGATTTCCTAAGCAATTACAAGGTGATTTAGGGACTGAATTTAATTCTAACCTAGCACAATCCTTATTTGATAAACTGGGTATTGAACATGTTGTTTCCACACCTCGTCACCCAGAGTCGCAAGGAGTTGTGGAGCGTTTTCATAGAACACTGAAAGATATGATTAGATCCATTAAACACATGTTTAGTAATAATTGGGATGACAGCATTCCATATTTATTGTTCACGTATAGACAAGTACCTTGTGTAACAACCGGTTTTACACCGAATAAATTACTCTTCAGTTAAGACATTCGTAGTCCAATGCATGTAATTAGAGACAAGTGATGCAATGTTAGGAGATTCTTCCTCTGTTGCGTCTAATGTAATTCAGTACGTACATGATGTAAATGATAAACTGCAATTGATTAAAGATGTTGTCAACGACAATGTTGAAAAGCACATTGCAAAGAGAAAACTTCTATACGATAAAACTGCACGTGATCGCACCTTTAACGTCGGCGATCAGGTCTTATTTCTAAGTCCAACTCCAGGTCAACCTCTGGAATTCTCGTGGATTGGTCCTTTTTCGGTAGAATCTAGAGAAGGGTCAGCTTAATTATGGAATTAAGACACAAGCTACTGCATGTTAATTTATTAAGACCTTATGTTAACAGAGTTCTGTTTCTCAGATTGTAGAGAAGATTTAGAGATCCGGAGAATGATTCTTTGGAGAAATTGATGCCATCGTTAGTTGCAACAAACTTAAACTTTGATTTGAAGCATCTTAATACAGTAGAGCAGCAATCTTTAGGAACTGTCTTAAATAGGCGCAAGAATATCTTTAGTGATATTCCAGGTCGAACCAACCCTATGCTCTCATAGGATTCCTATTAGTTAGTGGAGAATAGCAGAAAGCTAGCAGAAAGTAGTAGTGTCGTAGCAAATAAGGAATCAATGAGAAGTGAGGACGTACTTGAAAGGGTAGAGATTGAAAGGCGTAAGAAGAATTTAATGATAATGGGAGTAGCGGAGGGAGATAATGACAAAGAAGTCATAGAGGACATGCTAGTCAAACTGGTTGGACCAAAAGGAAGAACGGCAGTAGTATGCATAGATAGAATGGGGAAAAAATCAGATAAAGTCAGACCTATCAGAATTAGCCTGAGCAATGTCGAAACAAAGTATGAAATTTTGGGGAAGTCCAAAAACCTGAAGGAGTAAGAGGAATACAGAGGGTATATTGTGTGTCTGATCTAACTAGGAAGCAACAAGTTGAGGATACGGTACTAAGAAATAAATTGAAGGCATTGAGAGACGGGGGGATAAAGATGTGAGAATTAAAGAGGTAAGTCAATAAAAAACTTAAATGGAGCCGAGGTGGTAGTGTTTGCACCTCGGAATTAGATGAAAACTTAGGATCTGCGGAGCCGAGTCTATTGTCGTCACCTTTAGATGTTAAAAATAGCTTAAAATGTGTTTAATTTAATTCCAGAAGTATTGTACATAAAATGTCTCAACTAGAGTCGTTGATTAAAGATAAAATACAGATATTTTGGGAATCACAGAGTCATGGTTGTCTGATGACATTAGTGATAGTGAAATTAGTTTTAGTGGATACAGCGCATTTACATGTGATCGAAATGATTTAGTCAAGAAACGAGGTGGGGGCGTTTTGCTGTATATAAAAAATGAATTGAACCCAAGTCAAGTTAATGATTTATGTGTTTCTAACTTTAAAGAAAGTGTTTGGTGTAATATCAAGTGTAAGAACATTAATCTTATTATTGGTGTTATGTATAGAGCCCCAGATAGTTCAAAAACTAATGACGAGGCTACGTTTAGTGTGTTTGATAAATTGTATGATAAGAAGGTTGTAGTAATGGGTGATTTTAACTATCCTGAATTGGACTGGGGAAATAGAGAAAACATAGATCAATCTCATTTATTTATAGAATGTATAAATAAAAAATTTTTAGAACAGTATTGTAATAAGCCTACTAGAGGCAAAAATTTCCTTGATCTTGTTTTGTGCTCTGAAGAAATAATTAGGATATACTTATAGGTGAACCTTTTGAGACAAGTGATCTTCTACCCATTAACTTTGTAATTCAGTGCAGTTGGATTTGTAGGAAAGTCCAAAAATTTGAATATTTTAAAGTAAATTATGAAGAAATTAAAAGAAATATACAGCATAGAAATGTATTTATGGTTTTAAGTGATAATGATAATAACGATGACGTAGAGGGCTTATGGAATAATATTAACACAGGTCTTAGGATGATTCGAGATGAGTTCATTAAATTACAAGCCAAAAATAAAGATAGATGCAAGTGGATTACTAAAAAGGTAAGAAGAAAAAGAAAAGCTAAAAAAGATGCTTGGAATAATTATAAAAGTAGTGACAATGAGGAAATTTGTACTGTGAATATAAGAAAAAGCTTAATAAATCGGTTGCAGAAATAGAAAGTTAAATTTGAAAAAAGCTAGCTCGTAATATAAAGAATGATGCAAAGAGTTTTTTGCCTATGCTAATACTAACCAAAAGGTTATTAAAAAGATTGGTCCTTTAAGAGATGAATATAACAATATCATAGAAGATAATAAAGATACTGCAAACTATTCTAATAAATATTTTTCCTCTGTATTTGTGGAAGAAGATTTAGTTAATATGCCAGTACCGGCTAGGATCTTCAAAGGTAACTTTGAATGCTCCTTACATAATATTGAGTTTGATATTGATGATGTTATAAATAAATTAAATTCGCTAAATGTCAATAAAAGTCAAGGTCCATATGAGATTCATGGAAAACTGATTTCGGAGCTAAGAGATGAATTAGCACCAGCTCTATTAAACTAGGGGTGGTTCCTCAAGATTTTAAGAATGCCAATGTTGTACCAATACATAAAAAGGGAAATAGGGATAAAGCAGAAAATTATAGGCCTATAAGCTTAACAAGTACAATCCGTAAGACATTTGAAAGCATTATTAAGGGTAAAATAATTAGATTCTTGGAAGAATACAACTTAATTAGAAATAGTCAGCATGGTTTTATTACTGGGCGTTCTTATTTAACTAATTTGCTAGATTTTTTAGAATATATTACAAAGGAAGTAGATAATAAAAATAGCATTGATATCTTATATCTAGACTTTGCTAAAGCGTTTGATAAAGCTCCACATAAAAGATTACTTAGTAAGTTGGAAGCACATGGAATAACGAGCACACTATTAAAGTGGATAGGTAATTGGTTAAGCAATAGAAAACAAAGGGTGTGTATCGAGGACGAGTTCTCGGAATGGGCAGTAGTGAAGAGTGGTGTGCCGCAGGGCTCTGTTTTGGGACCTCTATTATTTTTGGTTTACATCAATGACATTGACATAGATATTGTATCTAAATTTATTAAATTTGCAGATGATTCTAAAGTAGCCAAGATAGTAAACAACATTGAAGATGATGTGATTTTAAAGTATGATATTAAAATATTACAGAACTGGTCTAGGGATTGGCTAATGGAGTTCAATGCTGAGAAATGTAGAGTTATGCATATAGGGAATAATAATTTAGAAATTGAGTATACATTAAACAATATTAAACTAAAACCCACAAACAGTGAGAGGGATTTAGGAGTCTTTGTGGATAGCTCTTTTAAATTTAATGAAAATTGTAATAAAGTTGTAAATAGTGCTCATTGTGTATTAAGAATGATTAAAAGAACAATTGCATGTAGAAATAAAGATATTGTGGTAAGGCTATATAAGGCTCTTGTACGGCCCAAACTTGAATACTGCGTTCGGGCTTGGTGCCCATATCTTAAGAAAGATATCGATAAATTAGAAAGGGTACAAGCCAGAGCAACAAGGCTGGTATTTGACTGTCAAAAACTTAGTTATGAGAATAGATTAAAATTCGTAGGATTAACCTCTTTAAGTGAAAGAAGAACTAGAGGAGATTTAATAGAAGTTTTTTAGATATTCAAAGGCTTCAGCAAAGTTAACCATAGTATTTGGTTTAATTTATCAAACAATAGAAACACAAGGGGACATATTTATAAACTTAGTAAATGTAGAGTAGACTAGATTTAAGGAAATTTTTCTTCAGTCAGAGAGTCATAAATGCTTGGAATAGTTTGCCAAGCGAAATTGTGGAAGCAGAGTCAGTGAATGCTTTTCAAAATAAATATGATAAACATAAGAACATGTAAATTAGATGCTAATTGCATGTTCAGGGTTATACATAGGCTAGGCCTATGTATAAATTTGGCATGTTGACATTAAGTCTGTATGATTTGATTAATACTAATTGGTTTTAGTTAAGAGCCTGATGAGTCTTAAACAAGCATATAATTGCTTCCTGACTCTGTAATGTTATGTTACTCCTATTCGACCAGGAACTAGGCCCATTCGTCAGTCTCCATATCGAGCAAACCCAGTCAAGCTTTCTAAAATAAAAGCAGAAATTGAGTCAAAGCTTAACATAGGAATTATTCGTAAGAGTCAATCTGCTTGGAGTTCTCCGATACTTCTGGTAGACAAACTAGACGGGACGATCCGCTTTTGTGGGGATTACAGGAAGGTTAATTCTTATCAGACCCTGACTCGTATCCTCTTCCCAGGATCGAAGATCTGATAGAGAAGGTTTCGAAATCCCAGTTTATTTCTAAATTGGATATTATGAAAGCTTATTGGCAAATGGAATTGGATGTGGAATCACGTTCAATTAGTGCGTTTGTTACACCGTTAGGTTTGTACGAATTTGAAGTGTTACCCTTACGTTTATCTGGAGCTGCCAGCAGTTTCCAAAGACTTGTTCATATCTTATTGGATGGTTTCGAGAGTCTTTCTCGGACGCATATCAAGATGATATTACTATCTTCTCCGATACGTGGCAAGACCATTTAGAGCATTTGAACAAGGTCTTTGAGAGAATTTCACAATCCGGCTTAACGGTTAAAAAAGCCAAATGTGAGTTCGCTAAAGCTACTGTAGTATATCTTGGACATGAAGTAGGCAATGAAAAAATTTCACCAGTCTTAGCTAAGATTGAAGCAATTTTGAACTTTCCTCAACCTAAAGACAAAAAACAATTACGTCAATTTTTAGGCATTGTGAACTACTATAGGCGCTACATACCTTGTATGGCTGATATAGTATTGCCATTGACCAGATTGTTAAAGAAAAACACAGTATTTAATTGGTCTGATGAAGCTGTAGAATCTTTTCTACACCTTAAATCTGTGTCAGTTTCTAAGCTAATTTTAACCCCCCTGACTTTAGTAGCCCTTTTCATATTTTTGTGGATGCCTCCTTATTTTTTGTGGGAGCCTCCATTGGGCACTATGATTTTGACTCAGCCAGTCAACAACTTGGGTTATTATGAGCAAAAGTCTGAATGAACATCAGGTTAGGTATTCAGTATTAGAGAAGGAACTGTTTGCAGTTTTAACCGCACTCAGACCATAACCCCTTGCTCGCTGTTGCCACAATTAAAGACCATAATAGAAAAATTCTGCATTGAATTCTTGAAATTCAAGAATATAACTTTGATATTAAATACAAGCCAGGTAAAGAGAACAATCTGGCTGACTTATTGTCAAGACCAACACATGCAAATTAAGTTAATACTTTATTAACGCTATTCACGTTGAATAATTAATACTTTATTAATTATGTGTGATCTCAACGTGACTATAGTATATTTATTATAAATACTATTTTAATTTTTCTTTATTATTAAAAGAAATCCTTTTACATTTCTGTTTAATGCTTACTATTTTATACTTTGCATGTGTCATGACCATTGACAATCTGATTGCTAATTAGTTTAGATTATTTAGTTGTATAGTCATGATTTAAACATGATTCTTTATTTTATATTCAATATTAATATCTTGAATATTATTTTGGGAGACACTATTAATTTTTTAAATAAATTTTTCACCATTAATATTTAAGAAGACATATTTTGTTTATAGAAATTTAATAATTTCAGTTTATTTTTGATTATTAATTTAATTTTAAGTTCAGTAAAAAGAAAGAAATTAATGATACTCATAAGTTTCTTCCTTTTTAAAAAGAGAGAGGATAGAATAAGATGAGATATATCAAAATTTAAATTAGAAAGAAGAAACATTTTTAATTTTCGTTTTCAATTTTGATGTTGATTTCCTTCACTCTATCAATCTTATATGTTCATGCACAAGAAATAAAATTAAATGTAAGATTGATAAATGATTACATAATTTATAAAGTATTTAGTCTAATGTTGATGTGCTTTATATTTGTCTAGGAAACGTGTCAAGGACATGAGAGAGATTCTACTGTTGTCCCTTTCCGTTCGTCCCTGTTGGCTAGAGACGTGCTGAAGACCTCACCTACCGTCGCCTGCCCGTGATCAGCTGACGCTTTTCCTGCTTCCTTCGTCGTCGTCTCTGTTCCTCCCGTTTCCCCGCTGGTGATGATGGGTTTCTCGTTTCTTGTTCCAGTTGGGAGAGAACGTGATCTGAAGCGTGTCGTTGCGTTAGAAGCGCCTTTAGATAGTTGTGATTTGATCGCTTATGAAGAAGCGAGATGTTATTATAGATTATTTTATATCTATTTTCCATATATTAATTTCTATAATATATCTTCTTCTACTGTCTCGTACTTAGTATTGAAAGATCACTTAACCTTTCTTGCACTTTTCTCTACTTGTTTTTAGATCCTTTCTTTAGATTGAACTTTCAAAAAGGGAGGAGATGTAGCAAATACGTGCTATTATAGTATTAGCTGTCTTCTTAGTGGCAACACTCTCGTAGTTCAATCTACTACAATTTTCCCTTCAATTAGTTGACTTCGGATGTAGCCCTATAGAATTCTTCCTCACTTCTTGCTGAGACCCGGACCTGAACGCTTCTCCTGGAGATAGGAAGATCGAGACGTTGAGGGAGAGAAAGAGAGACATCTATCCTGTGTCTTCTGTGATTTCTTAAGCTAAGTGTACTTGTATACTTGTGTAGTATAGCTTATTTGTGTATAATAAAATGTGGTGTGTTTTATTTTTAGAACAAAGTCGTAATAATAGTATTTAATATTGAATAAGAGAGAGAGAGAGAGAGAGATATGTTTATTTCAGCATCAATACCAAATCACTGACAAACACAAATAGAAATAAACATTTAAATGAAATAAAATTTAAAAATTCCCAGAAACACAGTGTGTCAAACAGTCTATAAACACCGGAACAACGGCCGTCAGGGAAGATGATACACATCCTATCTAGCAGACCACCGTCTATAACGCATTAATGACATATAATGCAAAATCAACTGAAATATAAATTTATCTCAGAATTAATAAAACAAACTAAAAGAAAGGAAAATAAATTACAAACTAATCTGATTAGAAAGCAGTTAGCTAAGTCACAATTCAATCTGAACATTTACACAAAAAACGAAAATATAGACATTTACAAGCCATCAAACAATATACATTTGTAACGTTTGGTGAATTCAGATAGAGACCTCGAACTGCGGATATCAGGAGGTATTTGGTTCCAAGAATTCACATACTTAATAGGCATAAGATTTTAAAAATTCTGAGGTTGTTCTAGCACACAAATAATTGGTCTTGGAGAGCCTGGTATTATATACAAACGAAATCTGATTGTCAATCAAAATAAATCTCATCGATTCTGACATAGTCAGATCGGGAAAATTAAAACATTTAAAAACAAGTTTACCAGTAATTGGAATAACTGAAAAATTGTTAATACATTGTAATTCATATAAAGTTGTTTAACATTATGAAATTTATGTTTATTCTGTAAAGTTCTTAGAATACGGTTACATGCAACATGTACGGGTTGAAGCAACTGTTTGGTTGTATTTGCATAAACTTCAATTCCATAATGAGTCATGGATTGCACCAATGAAAGGTATAAATTTCTACGACAATTCATAGGAATAAAATCTCTACGATTGTGTAACATACTATTAAAATGATTGATTTTAAAGATTAATGACTTAATATGATCACCTAAAGTCAAATTTTCATCTAATGTTAAGCCTAAGAATGTGGTCACATATGTTCTATTAATGCAGTTACTATCAAGGGATACACTTAAATTGTTAGATCGAATAACAGCTTCATCATCTTTAGTAGGGTAGAATAAAACATACGAAGACTTCAAGCAATTTACTGTTAGCTTGTTACTTATAAACCATTTACTTATTTCAGAGCAAGCTAGATTCGCAGAGATAAACAATTCATCAATAGAATTATGTTTAACAAACAAATTAGAATCATCAGCATACAGTTTAATGGACCCAAATGTACAGGCATTATGAATATCATTCATATAGATTATAAAAATGGAAGAAACCAGGAAGCACCGGAAACGATGGAAGATACCAGATAGATTATATTCTGATAAAGCAACGGTACAGGAATAGTGTGAAGAATTCAAGGGCTTATCCAGGAGCCGATATTAATTCAGAACACAATATAGTAATAGCAAAAGTAGGGCTTCAGCTGAAGAAAATACTTAAGAATAAAAGCAGTAAAAGATGGAATTTGAACGGATTGAACGAGAAAAGAAGTCAGTTTCAAGAAGCAGTCGAAAGAAAAGTTAAGGAAATGAAGGACTACAAAAGAACAGGGGTAAATGAAAGATGGTGTCAGCTAAAGGAAGTTACTAAAATAGGTGCAAAAGAAGTTTATGGCTTTCTTAAAGCAAATACAGCTAAAAAACCTTGGATCACAAGCGAGATGCTAGACAAAAAGGATGAAAGGAGGAAATGGAAAAGTATTGACACCAGTCATGGCCGAAGGAAATATAGAAGCTTAAACAGTGAACTTAGAAGAATTACAGACAAAGCAAAAGATCAATGGTAGAGTGAAAACTGTGATGATTTAGCAGAATATGACAGAAGAGGGAGGTCGGATCTATTATACTAGGAAGTCAGGATATTAACAAGAACCGATAAGAAAAAGAAAGGAGATGCAAAGAACATTAGTATAATGGGTAAAGATGGGGAATTGAAGACAGAGCTGGAAGCAGTAAAAGAAAGATGGAGAGAATATGTAGAGGAATGGTATGATAAGGCTGGGAAACTAGTTCAAGAGGATTTTAAAATAGAAGAGAATATCATAGAAGACGAAAAAAGGGGCCCGATTTAAAGAAGGAGGAAATTTATTCTGCAATTAACAGTATGAAGAAGGGGAAGGCAGCCAGATTAGATGAAATCCCAGCAGAGTTCTTGAAAATGTTGGAAGGAGAAGCACTCAAAAAATTTATGGAGGTATGTATGGAAGTGTACAGTACAGGTATTTAGCCAGACGACTTTACCAAGTCAGTGATGATTCCAATTCCCAAAAAAGCCAATGCTGTGGAGTGTTCAGATTACAAAACAATCAGCTTAATACTTCGTGCATCGAAGATCTCATTAAAGATAGCAAATAATCGCATTCAGTCGAAAGCAGTGATGATTCTGAGCAAGACACAATTTGGTTTAAGGAAAGGATGCGGCACAAGAGAAGCAATAGGGGTAATGCGGGTTCTTTGTGAAAGAAGCTTAGAATATGGAAATGACGTTTTTATATGCTTGTAGACTTCGAGAAGGCCTTAGACAGGATTGATTGGATAACGATGATGAATATCTTAAAAAGAATAGGAATTGAATGGAGAGATAGAAGACTAATTTTGAACTTGTACATGAATCAAAGAGCAGTAATCAAAATCCAACAAGAATACTCAGAAGAAGATGAAATAGGACGTGGAGTAAGACAAGGTTGTAGCATTTCGCCGCTGCTGTTTAACATTTATGCTGAGGCAATGATGGAGACTTAGAAGAAGAAATAAAAGCAGGAGGGAATTTGTTACAAGATGTACGATTTGCAGATGACCAAGGAATGGTAGCGGGCAGAGAGATTGGATTGCAGAAGATAATGGATAGGTTGAATGATACGGCCCTAAGAAATGGCACGAAGATTACTATAAAAAAGACCAAGGTTACGAGAGTGTCCAATAATAAAGGTGAAGTTAATATCACAATAAATGGTACGAAATTGGAACAGGTAAGGAGTTTCAAATATTTGGGTCATACTATAACCGATGATGGGAAATGTGAGACAGAAATATGCAGTAGGATTGCACAAGCAAAAGCGGCCTTTGGTAGTAGAAAAGAACTATTAACAAAAAGTCTAAAGAAAGACACAAAGATAAAGATAGTGAAAACTTTGGTTTGGACCACGCTATTGTATGGATGTGAAACATGGACCTTAAGGAAGGAAGATATCAGGAAACTGGAGGCATTGGAAATGTGGATTTGGAGAAGAGTGGAGAGGATTAGCTGGACTCAAAAGGTTACAAATGAGGAAGTCCTGGAGAGAGTTGGCACAGATAGACAGTTGATAAATGTATTAAGAAATAGGAAGAAGAGATGGATAGGACACATTCTAAGGGGGGAAAGTCTATTAAAAGAGGTCATAGAAGATAGAATGGAAGGAAAAAGAGGCAGGGGCAGGCCGAGATTAGGTATGTTAGATGATTTAAAGACCCACTCATATGTGGAAATGAAGAGGAAGGCAGAAGACAGAGAAGAGTGGAGGCGTTATGTACCATGGACCTGCCAGAGGGAATGCACTAAGAAGAAGATTATAAAAAGTAAAGATCCTAAAATGGAACCTTGAGGAACACCGATACTAAGAGGTAACACACCACATATGCTGTCACCTATTAAAGTGTATTGTTTTCTTCGAGATAGATTCGAGCTAAACCAATCATAGGCAGTACCACGTATTCCATAAAAATGCAATTTGTGAAGCAGAATATTATGATCAACAGTAAATAACAAGGTTGTAGCAACAATAAATCAACAATAAATTAACACTAGAGAAAATAGTGTTAACTTACTTACTTAATTTGTGATAATTTAGAGATGTTTTTAAAAAAATTTTTTGAGTTTCACTTGCCAGTGTCTGGCCATTTCATGATTTGAAAATGTTCAGTTGTATGGATACCAACGGTTTTACTGTAATTAGTAATGTAATAGAAATTTTTGTATTTCAGACTTAGTAGACTCTCCTATAGCTGCTAATTGTGGTATTACCGAACAGAGCTATGGCTCTTTTATGGTATCCTCTTTCGTATTGTTGTTTGTTTGTCTGACTACATGCACGTTCCTATTGTTTGTATAATCTGTGCCGTGATGAACAAATAAACGATAGTAAATACTAAAAGAAAAGAGCATCAGTGGTAGGATGGCTGGATCTAAAACCAATTGATTTTCATTAAGGATTTCGAACTTATTTAGAAATGTAGTAATGCGTTTATGCATGATTTTCTCAAATATTTTACTTAAATTATTAAGGAGGGAAATTTGTCTATAATTTTCCACTAAGTCATGTTTACCTTTTTTATAAACAGGGATGACCTTGGCTAATTTGAAATTCTAAGGAAAGTAGCCTAATTGTAACGATTTATTAACGATAAAGGTAAGTGGATTAGCAATGTAGTTTGCAGATAATTGTAAAATTTTACAGGATATACCTTCATTGCCAGTAGAATAACTTTTATTCATGGAATGAATGAAATTTAAGACTTCATTGTTGGAAGTTGGAGTTAGAAAAATAGAGTGTAGTAGAGCCCTGTTAAGAAAACTCTGATATGATACATCATTTCATGGGATCGCATCTGCTAGCCGTACACTATTTTGTATAAAATAATATGTATTAAATTCTTCCGCAATGTCCTTGTTATTTCTAATAACACCACCATTTGTAGTTAAGTGATCAATAGTCTGATTCATAGTTATACCGCGATAACTGGTAATATTATTCAACGTTCTCCAAATGTTCTTAATAGAATTAAATCTTATGTCTAATTTATTTTTATAATAATTTTGACAGGAAGTTTTTGATATCTTTATCAAGTATTTTTCGGTAATTCAGATAATTAGTTTTATCAAGAGGTAAATTGGATTTTTTGAATGTAGGATATAGATTGTTTTTTATTTTAATTCTAGACTTAAATTCTTTACAGATCTAGGGCTTATCCTTGTATGTTTTACGAGAACACCGAATTAAAGGAAAGCTCAGCTCAGAGGCAGTAATTAAGGAATTCGTTAGATGAGTAATAGCCTCATCAATGTTAATCAAATTATAGATTGGCGTCCAGTCAGTTTTCGAAAGATGGTCATGGAAGTTGTTTATGTTTTGAATGTTATAAATTCTAATGTAAGGGTGTGATCACAGTAGTTAACTCTTTCAGTTTTAGATACCAGCAGTACAACATTGGCATATTGATCAGTAATATCGCTTGTAACCGTAAGGGACTTTAGACTGGTATAACTTTAGTATAATCCAAACCGAAGTTCGCTAAGACATGGTCAATTATGCTACGCGAGTTATTAATACAATGCGTGGGAATTAACGAGAACGGCAATTTAACGTACTAAATTTTAACAAATCAATATTCACATCACCACACATAAGACTTTTTTAAAGGTTTGCATCTGGAGAGGAACTTGAAAAGTTTATCAATAAAAGCAGTAGCAGATTGACTCGGATGTCTGTAAATCAAATAGTCTAATTTTACCATGCATAAGTAATATATCAATGACCAAGAATTCTGCTGTATTATCAAAGAAATTATTATTATTGGAAGAATCAATGATGCTAAAGGTGTTAGAATTATAGATTAATACCACCACACCCCCAGGTTTTTGTAAAGTCGGGGGGCAATATACAAACTTGTAATTAGGAAATACATCATCAAAACATCGTAAATTAGTAGACCATATTTCAGAAAGTAATATTACATCAAATTTATTTTTGTATGAATTTAAGAGATCTCTTAGTTTCATATAATTGGTATTTAAACTTCTAATGGTAACATGAAATAACGATAGATTGCAATTTTTAATAAGTCGTTAATAACATCATTAGAAGATTCAGGAGTGTAATAACCAATTTTGGCATTGGCTATTAAATCATAATCATTAATTCATTTGAATAAGACATAGAAATTCTTGTGTAGCATTTGGAGCCATAATTCAGTGATTAATTTCACCATGATAACTGAGGTAGTTTCACCTTGTGATATAGTGAATATATCTGAAATATCCCTAGACTATCTTAGAAACACACTTCATTATTTACATATATATATATATATATATATATATATATAATATATACTATATATATATATATATAGTATATATATATATATATATATATATATATATATACTGTATACATGTATACATATATATCGAACACTTCTTCCTATTTCTTAATACATTTATCAACTGTCTACCTGTGCCAACTCTCTCCAGAACTTCCTCATTTGTAACCTTTTGAGTTCATCTAATCCTCTCCATTCTTCTCCAAATTCACATTTCCAATGTCACTAGTTTCCTAATATCTTCCTTAAGGTCCAATGTTTCACATCCATATAATAGCGTGGTCCAAGCCAAGGTTTTCACAATCTTTATTTTTGTGTATTTCTTTACAATTTTTGTTAAAAGTTCTTTACTAAAAGTTCTTTCACCTTTATTATGGGACACTCTCATCACTTTGGTCTTTTTGATATTAATCATCCTACCATATCTCAATGCCGTATCATTCAGCCTATCCAGTTTCTTCTGCAGTCCAGTCTCTCTGCTCGCTACTATTTCTTGGTCATCTGCAAATCGTACAACTTGTAACAATTTTCCTCCTACTTTTATTCGTTCTTCCATGTCTTCCATGCCTTCCTCCATCATTGCCTCAGCGTAATCGTTAAACAGCAGCGGCGAAATGCTACAACCTTGTCTTACTCCACGTCCTATTTTACCTTCTTCTGAGTATTCTTGTTGGATTTTGATTACTGCTCTTTGATTCATGTACAAGTTTAAAATTAGTCGCCTACACTCCAGAGTCAATTCCTATTCTTTTCATAATATTCATCATCTTTATCCAATCAAACCTATAGATTGTTTCACATCATACTCATGTTACTCATGTTTCACATCATATAAAATAAATAGCATGATCCAAACTAAGGCTTTCACTGCTTTTATCTTTGTGCCTTACTTTAGACTTTTTGTTAAAAGTTCTTTCCTATTACCGAAAGCCTCTTTTGCTTGTGCAATTCTACTGTATATTTCAGTCTCATAATTCCCATCATCAGCTATAGAATGACCCAAATAATTGAAACTCTTACCTTTACAATTTTGTACCATTTATTGTGATATTAGCTATAAATTTAGTTTGGGACACTCGCTTCATTTTGGTCTTTTTGATGTTAACCTTCATGGCATATTTCAATGCCATATCATTCAGACTATCCATTATCTAATGCTGTCCAGTCTCGCTTCAAGCTACCATTCCTCGGTCATGCAAATCTTACATCTTGTATCAATTTTCCTCCTACTTTTATTCCTTCTTCCATGGCTTCCTCCATCATTGCCTCAGTGTAAATGCTAAACAGCGTCGGCGAAATGCTACAACTTTGTCTTGTTCTATGTCCAATATAACTTTTTCTGAGTATTCATGATGAATTTTGAATACTGCTCTTTTATTCATGTACAAGTTTAAAATTAATCTTCTATCTCTCCAGTCAATTCCTATTCTTTTCAAAATATTCATCATCGTTATCTAATCAATCCCGTAAAAGTCTACAAAGCATATAAAAACGTCACTTCCATATTTTAAGCTTCTTTCGCAAAGGACCCGCATTACCCCTATTGCTTCTCTTGTGCCACATCCCTTCCTAAAATCAAATTGTGTCTTGCTCAGTATCATATCTGCTTTCGACTGAATGCGATTATTTATTATCTTTAGTAAGATCGTCCATGCACGAGGTATTAAACTGATTGAACATTCTGTAATCCGAAGACTCCACAGCATTGGCTTTTTGTGGGAATTGGCACCATTACTGACTTGGTAAAGTCGTCTGGCCAAATACCTGCATTGTACACTTCCATACATACTTCTATTAACTTATTGAGTGTTTCTCCTTCCAACATTTTCAAGAATTCTGCTGTGATATCATCAATTACGGCTGCTTTCCACTTCTTCATGATATATATATAAATACAGCATATATATATATATATATACATATATATATATATATATATATATATATATATATATATATATATATATATATATATATGTATATAATATATATATACATGTATATTACTAAACTCACCTTAATCCGCGAATCATTTAAGCATCTGATGTAGCGTAAACTATGAATCAGAAAATTAGGCATTCACTATTAATTTTGCATGATTATGTCATCATTAGCTTCAAGGCTACCCGCCAAAAATTATAGCGCTCAGCCAATGACAGAACTGTCCTTCCTGAGGGCTGATTGGCCAGTCGCCTTACTTCTTAAACAAAACGCCCTAATCCATGGATAAAGATACACAGCAGCGTAAACCTCTGAAAACAAAGCGCAGCTACGTCTTACTTTAAAACATGATATGAAGCTTACAGAATACCAAATTGTGACTAATCCGTAGTTTACGCCTCTGTTGAGGTTTAAACTGTGGATTATCTCGCTAGTAACTACGGCTATTAGATAATGATTTAGATTTTAAATTAAATTAAAGCACAAACCTTAACAGATTTCTTATCGTCTTTAGTATCAGTCTCCGCAAGTACCGTGACAGCTTCTCTGACACTCTTAACTAGCTCTGAAGCTGACTTATGTTTACCACCAAACAGTGGCATTCTAGCCCCAGTTGATTCGTTACAATTTCAAAGTGAAACTCAAATACTAAATGTGTATACTGTCTTCAATATTACTTTTCAAAATCTGCACACAAAAGGGTTTTTTAATACTCGCGATACACATTGTTCCCGTGTTAGAGAGAGAGATATATGTGTTTATTTCAGCATCAACACCAAATCACTGACAAATGCAAACAGAAATAAACATTTAAATGAAATAAAATTTAAAAAAATAAAATCCCGTGTTGTGTCGAGAACACTGAAGAATAGACCAGCCATTAACTGCACATGCCATACGAGGTGACTAAATAAGAACTGAGGAAGGCAACTGGAACACCTCAAGAACCGTATTTTTCCCAAGCTATATGGGCTATATTAGGTACTGATAAGGCTTCCTTTTTCTGAAGGGACTAACTTGTTGTTCAATACAGTGATCTCTAAGAACCATGAAAGCAGACTCCTGAGTATAAAAAAATTAATATATATATATATACATACATACATACATACATATATATATATATATATATATATATACATACGTATATATATTACATATAAAAAAAAGCTAAAAAAAGCTAAGGTAAACGTCAGTTTCCTCACTCGAAAGCAACGTCAGTGACGGACGAGCCCAGGATTTGAACCCGCACATACTGATCCGCGGTCGAGTGTCTTACCGACTTCGCCACTGGCTCCAGCCAGTATATAAATATATATAAATATATATATTTATATATTTATATTAATACACATATTTATATATAATTTTATATATATATATATATATATATTCCTTTATTACATGAAATCTGACATGCCGCAGAAAACTTGTAAACACATAAAAAAATAGCAAAACAGAAAGCACTAATCACATATACACATTGCTAAAGACTTAATAAGAGTCTTTATATAGCATTCTAAATTTTATAAAGTTCTTGTCCATCAAAGGTGAGCACTTAGATGGTAGAGAAAGGATGAAAGGTTGGTAAAAGCTTTGGAAGGAAAAAATCCCAGGGTGATGGAAGGTTATTCTTATATCCACGTGCCGGCTGCAATTGATGCGCCATCAAAAGGCAACGATTACTAATAACCATGGAGAGGATGGAGGAAATGGGTCCAAAAACAAGCATCTGTGCTTCCTGACCCAGTGTGCCATTATGTTATGTTATGAGCCCATCCCTGAGCCTAAAGTTAAAATTATCCTTAAGGAGCGGAAGAAGCCGGTGCAAGACAAGCTGTTTGTTGCTGATGATAGCGCTAAGCAATTTTTCATCAGCAACAGCAGCAATATCTGCAAAAGATTGTATTCCACCATAGAAATTACAGTCTTGTAGTCTTTCAGTGGAATATGATATGGTATATTATTAACACTAATTGACTATTGCTTGAATAAAGAGTAATTAAAGCGGCATTACGTTATATAGTTCTAAACACATTTTCTCTACTATCATTCAGTTTCAGCCAAACTTTTATGCACTATTGTCTTTAGATTGCGTGTGCTTGATGGTTAAGTTGACCTCGCTAACAAAACAGCAGCAACCGGTAGATAAAGCCAGTGTTAAAGTCAGTTTCCTTACTCGAAAGCATGAGGAAACGGGTGAGCAAGGATCTGAACCCTGCACATTCTTATCCGCGGTCGAATATCTTACTGACATTGCCACTGGCTCCAGCATAAACCTAAATCATCTTATCCCACCGCTTACCCTGGGTGGCTGGCACCCTTCTATGTTTTGTCACCATCGCCTAACATCGGTCGCTCAGCATACACTATACAACTACAGATTCCATTAATAAATGTAATGGAAGCATATCAGTTTACCACTGAATGGCAGGGCTCTATCATTAGTCTTAAACAGTTATTGAGCAATCTAGAAAATGCGCCAAATTTTTCACATCAAGTATATATACATTTGTACCTAAATTCTGGGAGTACATTTGTATGTGTGTCTCCCCACTCAAAATTCTGGCTGGTTTAGATTTCTCCGTGATATATGACGAAGTTATGATTCAACCCATCCAGTGTAACTTTGAATCCTTCTGACATACATACTATATCCTGAGGTATTAACACAATGGATGGCCAATGCGGATCATAATGTTGGATGGCACTGATACATTTCAGGGCATAGGAATTTTAGCCGTTTCCAATAAGCTAGTCGCTAATACTGAGAAAAATTATTCCATGACACTGCCACGCAATGTGAGATGCCTTAAGGTACTTGAATTAGTTGGAAATATAGCCTTACCCATTCTTCCGTACGCCTAAGTAGGCCTACAGTTTGACGGTCATGATGCTTAACCCAATGTGCCAGCGACGTTTTCCAAGAACATTGTCATCAATTTTGAATTCGGACTTGGCCTGTCATTTGGCTGTATAGGCTGAGCCGGTGGCTTGTTGACAAGTTATTCGACAGCAGATTAGTAGGTGTATGGTTCATATCCAGTGCTCGCCGACCACTGATATGCTATTGAGCAGGTAACCGACATTAAATTTGGCCTTACCTTTTGGCTTTAGCATTATTTGCTCTACACACATGATAATAACTGATTTGTTGATATTTGTAGCCCTATCTGTAGAGCTTTTTGGCACTTTCGAAATCTATCGAGAAAATAAAAATGGGATAATTTTTCGTTTTTTGGACATAAGTTCTTTATTTGTAGTACTACGAGTGGGGAACTTCACATTTAAATTCCGCTAAAAAAATTCCGCTTGTAACCAATAGAAATGTGTTTTTACACATGAAATGTCCCGGTTTGTCAAACTTCCACACGACGACATATAATACTCATTACGAGGAACACTACCTACTAGATCTTATTATCCGTTTGTTTATGTTCGCATCAACGATTGTTCGCAACTTCGCATCCTGTGCTGCATCGCTGCCAAGTCACAATTTTATTTATCTCAATAGTTAGGATGTAGCCCCAAAAAGATTTTTGAATTTGATATTGCTTATAATTTAAGATTACGATTTTCTAATACGATATGTTGACATCATCATCTCAACAAGTTTAAACGAAAGTATCGGTGGCTAGAGGCATAGATGCTAGACTTTAGATTATGTGGTTCGAGGTTCGAGTCATGCTCTGGTCTGATTTGGACTGATTTTCTGGATTTTGGAATTTGCACCGTTTTTGGACCTTCTTTTTGCTCGCCGGCTTGATTTTGTCTCAATAGTGCTCGATGTTGTCATTGATGACTGTAGCACTCCAATTGTTGTTGTTGTTATTATTATTATTATTTTATTTATTTATTTATTTATTTATTATTATTATTATTTATATATATATATATATACTTTTACTCCGGTGTAAAGAACCTGGGGTTTGAAAAAAACGATTCAAGCAATACGTGCTGAATCGTCGCCCGGCTACTCGAGGTCATCAATAGGCTAAAAAGAATTGTTGAAGCAGACTGCATTAAATCTTTGCAAAGTCTTGGAAAGCCTTTGCCAAAGAAAAGATGTCTCTCGCTTATCGCCGGTTTGCTCTGCAATAAGTCTGCCTATACCATTAATAAAGTCAACTCCTTCGGGATTCATCGGGCCCATGGTTTCAATGCCACCGGAACAACTTCATACCCTAAGGACAGATCACGGTATTTATCCAACTTCATAGAGTCGGCATGAACAGCAGCTCCACCGGCTGTGACTGAAGTCGTATTCAGGTAGGAGTTTGCCATAGTGTCAATGACCGTGACGTCCCTTACGGCACATTAACCGTTGCACCAGGGCACTAAAGTCATGCCGTCCGGACGCTTGCCGTCTGATCTGGACAACCCACTTGGTTCCTTAGAGGAAGGGATGCCTGCTCTTGAAAGTGCTCGCCATATTAAGTCATTTAAATTGTGATGGCGAGCAGGGGCGGATCCAGAAATTTGTTAAGGGGTGGCCCGAAATTCTTTTTTGATAGTACACATTTTTTGCTTACTAAGTACGCCTTATTATGCCTTCTTCGCCAAAGTACGCCTTGTTACGCCTTATTATGCCTTTTTCGTGACATGTGACGCAAGCAGAAAAAATTCTATGGGGGGGCTCAACATTTTTCACTACTGCGCTAGGTTCAACTCTCTCGCATCAGACTTTATTGACGAAATAGGCAGGAGGACCAGCGCCATTACTGGTGATAAGCGCGAAAAATCTTTTCTGTGGCAGCGACTGTCTATGCTCTCCAGCGATTCAATGCAGTCTGCTTCAGTGGCACTTTGGCTAAAGCGGCTTCCCAGAGTGCAGAGGAATTATTTTAATCGCTTTTTTAAAAGTCAATAAAGTCTGATGCGAGAGAGTTGATGGGCCCCAGGGTCTCAAAGGCAATAGACATGAAGATATAGTTGCCAGAGATTTCGGCATACTTCAGAGTTTTCCTATTAGCCGCGGCCTGCGCTGCAGCACCAGCAGCAGCGCAAGAAAGGCCGAGATTGCTTACTGAGAAAGTGTCCGTAAGAGTGACGTCCCAGCTAACACACTTCCCCTCTGCCCATGGAATTTGAGAGACACCGTCTGGACGTTTACCATCAGTGCGGATCAATCCCAGGGGCTCTTTAATGGCTGGGATATTCGCTCGACTCGGGGCGCGCCAGATCAAGTCGTTTATGAACTGATGTCTGCTGATTCTGCCGGCACTACGCTTGCACGACAGGCCGTGAATGCCTAACGCATTGACTGAGACACCACAAATGCAGTTGTGTGGCTCACATAAGGTAGTGCCCAGACGAAGACCAGTAGAAGGATATTGGGAGTCCTTCCCCACATTTGACCTTGAGCCCCTAAGTGCATTAGTGAATCAAGCGCTGACCTAGTTAATCCGCCCACATACACATGCTTGCCCGTACTAATTAGCCCGCAGTATTAATGGATGTATGCGTCACGTGTACACTTAAGTGGATGTTACTAGTTAGCCCGAGTTGAGCGATTGTCCTCGCTTAAGTACATCATGTGAAAACCAGATGTTACTAATTAACCCGATGCGAACACTTAAGTGGGATGTTACTAATTAGCCCGAATATCAGTAAATGTAAGTAGGTCAAACCAATTTTTGACAAACTAAATGATTCGTTGTTATTATGAGGAGCAAGGGGTTTCTCACCAGATGATTCACTGTATTATAAATAATTAAACTATTTCATCCTGACTAATTAGGTCAAAGTTACAGTAAAACTGAATAAAATGCGAGTAAAATTGCATCGATCATTAATTCACACAAACGTTTTCAATCTAATCGTCATGGCTGCTAATCAAGTAAGTTATTATTTTATAATTTTTACCTTTACTGTATTATTGTATTGTAATTATTTTACGAGTTGTAGAACTTGTATAAATATCTTAGCTGTACTTAAGAGATTTTATCTCTGTAATAATATTTTTATTTGTTTTAAACACACCCTAGTAATTTTAAACTTAATAGAAACACGCCCACATAATGTTGTACTAGATAAAAACATATCCTAAAAATTCTCTAGTTGATAAAACACACCCCCTAATTTCTAAATTCTAATTGACCCGAAGAATCATAGTGCACAATAGATCATATGACTATGTCACTTAAACTAATTGGTTCATCAATTTGTTTGATATAAACCACATGGCCCCTTCACCACTCTATAAAAACCACAAACATTGTAAGTAGAGGTCATTCGCAAAGTTACCTTCCAGAGATTCTCTTTCTACAGTAGTAGTGAAACTAACTTAGCATTATGTCTACGTATCTGTCTGCTGATGACGTGGCTGCTTTCGAAGAGTTCGTGGCGGTTCTCAATCGCTACGAAGAGGTACGTAGAATTTTGAAGTATAATTTTCAGTGAATTTAAAATTTAATTGTCAATAAATTATTTATTATTTTTTAACTTATGGAATTTCTAAAACTTTTTAATAACAGTTTGTCACACATACGAATAGATTGAAATATATTAAGAAATATATTATCCATTATTTATCCTACATAGCAGAGGAAGCAAGCGTTAAACCTTTATTATATCATCCATGGTTGATATTAAAAGTCAATTTTATCCCTTTTAGAACTGTAACGGTAGATTTCCATTGCATTCATCAATTGTGTATACAGATTTCAAGAGATAGCCATTTGTTGTATTGTAATACATATTATTGACTCTCTCCACTGTTAGTTATCATATAGCATTGATATGATAAGATCCATCTTATTAACTGATCTTTAGTATCAATTAACTTCTTCTAAAATAGGAGCTTGAAAAAGCCATAGCTCACGCTGCGGGTGAAAGCCCCGAGTCCCTAGCGAGGGCCGCGGATGGAGAAAGCTCCGTAACTCAAAAGAGAGCTGCGGATGAGGAGACTCCTAACGAAGTCGAACGCAAGAGGGCGCGTGTATCCGAACCTGCCGACTTGTCAATGAATCAAGCTCCTTCGGCCGCTGCAGATGATATTCAGTGGCTCCCAGCAACCGTGCAACCTGATCCATCATCCGATGATGAAATACCACAGGGGCTCTCTCTATTTGAGTTCGTGATGCGGGGATATGACCCCATCCTTTGGAAATGTAAGTGATATGACTTTACTAAAATTCTGCTACTTAAAAATATCTTAATATAATATATCAATCTTTTACTATATTTTATCAAACTTCTACTATCTTCTTATATCAATCTTCTACTGTTTTTATGTTACAGTATAATGTATATAATGTCTACACATTACACGGTATTTTCATAATGTATTTTATTCCAAATTCTGGTATCACAAATAGTTTTATGCTGTATTTTCTAAACAGGTCCTGAAGATGAACCAACGTCTGCACCAAGTCCCGATCCAAGTTCTCCTCCAGATAAAAGTTCTACATGTAGTAAGTATAATTTTTATAAACATATCATTCTTGCTAGTAACGTATTCATACTACACTATCTTCTTATTCAATTTCAATAAACATATCTTGCGCTCTTTTTATACTTTCTTAATTTTGCATATCCTATAAAACGATCCTAATTCGGAATAATTATATTTTACAGACGACTGCCATTGCAATCTCCCCCAGAGACAAAACATATGTCTCCTGCGTCACCAAGATGTGGTGCATCTCCTGCAGGCGTAGGCTAAGAGAAGCCTGCTTCAATCTTGGGTCAAAGATCTGCAAAAGATGTGAAAATAAACTGATACAACGAGGTGGTGGTGGTTCATCAGCCCCTATAACTACATTCAGAACTTACTCCCTTCAACCGTTCAGTGAACAGGAAGGATTGCGAGATGGCATAGAGGCTAGACGTGATGCTATCGAACAAATCTTACAGGAGGATCTAGATACGCATGGGTATGAGTGCTACAAAATTTAACTAATAAAGTCTCATTTTCCAACACTTCTTATAATATAATATCAGTAAACTATACACTTTCTTATCATAAACATTAACTATACATGTACATTTCTTAACTCTTTAAATATGAACTATGAAATCCATACTTCTCTTCAATATAGCAATTAAACTCTACTAGTACACTAAGTAACTTTTAATTATATGTCGCGTACTAATAATTTCATGTTTACAGCCCCGTCAAGTGGTACCTCTCGAGTCAGGTTAATTTGTATGGTCCAATAGGGGATGGCGCAGAGTCCACGACGAGTGCAAATTTTAGATCTAATGTGGAACGTCTCCTGCATCAAAGCGAAAATAACAATCAGATCTCCGAAGCAGGAGCCAAGTTGAACGAAATGCTCGAAAAATTCACTTCGATGGGGTCTGGTTGGATATTGGATCAGGTGGGTGACGTTATTGTAAAAGTAGCATCTTACAAACCTATATCCGCTTCCTCGTATATACCCACACCAAAATTTATTAGGAATAAAAAGGCTACCATTAATATAAAAAATCGTGATGAAAAGTACTTTTTGTATTGTGTGGCCGCTGCGGTGTATGTAATCCCGGAAAATGAAAAACAAAATAAAATAGAGACACATCCCGAGCGACCTAACCATTACAGGTCCCACCTTAATAAATTTGATGTAACCGGCATCGAATTCCCCATACGCATCGATCAGGTCTCTAAATTTGAAAAGCAAAATCCTGAAATAAGTATCGGCATACTGAGCTACATTGAAGACGAAGACGAATGTATTCTAGCACCAATTTACATGAGCACACACCAAGACCGTCCACATCATGTTAACCTTCTTCTCTTAACTGATATAGACCAAAACGGCTGTCCACAAAGGCATTATATATTGATAAAAAATTTAGGTAAACTATTCTATGATGTAAAAGATGGACATCATACTGTTTTCCCCTGTAGATATTGTCTTCACCGTTTCTCCTCCGTAAAACTCCAAGTTGCGCACCAGCGTGACTGCGGGACGAAACCTGCTCTAGCCATATCCTTTCCTCCCAGCGCTCCCAAGCCGCAGACAGAGGCTGAAAAGGCTGAACATGAGTCTTTGATGATGACTCTGGAGGAGAAGGCTGAGAGGTTAGAAGAGCTAGACGGGCCTGAACGCAGTTTCGTTGAGAGCCTGATCGAAGCGCGTAAGGAGGAAGAACTTCCAAATATTTTTAAATTTACAGCTACTCAAAAACAATTTAAAGTCCCTTTTGTATTATACTGTGATTTTGAATCATTTATAACAGACAAAGATGAAATACATACACCCAGCGGCTTCTGCATACTACGTGTATGAATGTATGAAAACGTAGAGTACAAAAAAGCATACACGTATAGCGGAGAAAATGTGATGGAGACTTTTTACGCCAAGCTGCGCGAAATTGATGTGGAAATTTCTAAAATATTAAATGAAAACGTCACAATGAACGAAATGAGCGGCGACGAAGTTCGCCAGTTTCATGAGGCTGATGTCTGCTTCCTCTGCGGGGAGCCTTTTGGAAAGAAGGTAAGACATCACGATCATGTTACTGGTAACTTTATCGCCGCTTGTTGTAACAAATGCAACCTTCAATTGAAACCTCGTAAATTTAATTCGAGGGGCTGGGACAAACCGAAGAAATGTGCACTTTATATGGAAGAGATACGCGGGGAGGGATATTATGCAGACGATAGTGAGGCTGATGAGAAAGAGAAGTTGAGCTACTTTGTCCCTGCCATTTTTCACAATTCCAAAAACTACGACACGCACCACTTTTTAAAATTTTTGCAGTCCAATTCCCTCGCCAAAATGAACGAAATTAGAGTCATTGCCACAAATTTCGAAAAATTCATAGCAGTCCAAGTCGGCAATCTTAGAATCTTAGACTCTTGCCAATTCCTTCCCGGTTCCCTTGATTCTTTGGTAGAAAGTCTAAAGAAAGACGACGAGGAAAAGTTTGTCCATACCAAACGTCACTTTTCAAACCCTAATGAAAGACCTCTTATCTTGAGGAAAGGAGTCTATCCCTATGAATACATGAGGTCTAGGGATAAATTCAACGACCCTCATCTACCTCCAATCCAGAAATTCTACAGCAAATTGAGAGAATCAGAGTGTTCGAAAGAAGATTACGAACATGCCCAGTCAGTTTGGAAAGCGTTTGATTTGAAGGATAAGCAAAAGTATCATGATCTGTACCTTCTTACCGACGTCCTTCTACTGGCTGACGTGTTTGAAAATTTTCGAACATTCTCGATAACAAATTATGATCTTGACCCTGCTCACTACTACACCAGCCCCGGACTATCTTTTGACGCTTGCTTAAAAATGACACAGGCAAAGATCGAGCTCTTAACGGAGCCTGATCACCTTCTCTTTTTCGAATCGGCTCTCCGCGGAGGCGTATCTATGATTACGCATAGGTACGCCGAAGCTAATAACCCAAGTCTGCAGAGCTACGATCCTCGGGTAGCCCACTCGTACATACAGTATTATGATGCGTTAACCTCTACGGGTGGGCAATGTCTCAGCCCCTCCCCACTGGAAAGTTTACATTTTTAACAAGGAGAGAAATTGAGACAATAAATTTCGCGCAGATCTCAGAGGACGCCGAAACGGGTTTCATGCTAGAGGTAGATTTAGAATATCCATCTCAGCTGCACGAGCTACACAACGATCTTCCCTTAGCCCCCGAAAGACTTTCTATCCTCGAATCGTTCCTCTCTCCTTACCAACTCGAACTTTTGACAAAATTGGGGGAAAGCAAAATTCAAAAATTGAAAAGTTGGTGCCGAATTTCTTGCCAAAGACCCGATACGTGCTTCATTATAGAAATTTTCAATACTATTTGGAAAAAGGCTTGATCTGCAAGCAGATACATAGAGTGATGAGTTTCTCGCAAAGTCCGTGGATCAAGCTTTACATTGATTTTAACACAGCCCAGCGCCAAAATGCCAAGTCCCCCTCAGAAAAGAACTTTTTTAAATTTTTAAATAATGCCATTTTTGGAAAAACAATGCAGAATTTAAGAAACAGACCAATATTAAAATTTGTGTATCGGATAAGCAGGCAAGTAACAAGTCCACTGCGAAAGGAATTAAGAACTCGTTTCGTAAAAAACACATAACGCACGACACTTTTGTCGGTAGTCTCGTGCAACAAACGAAAACGAGGGCTGAATTCTGTGGTCCTTACGTGGTCCTTACGTGGTCCTTACTGCGAATGCTTCAGCATTCGCAGTAAGGACCACGTTCATTCATTCATTCATTCATTCATTCTTACGTGAACGTGGTCCTTACTGCGAATGCTTCAGCATTCGCAGTAAGGACCACGTTCACGTAAGGACCACAGAATTCAGCCCTCGTTTTCGTGGTCCTTACAGTAAGGACCACGTTCTGCGAACTCAAACTCTGATAAAAGACGGACTGAATCCCTTCGACGACAAACGCTACATTCTCCCCGCCGACGGATACACGACTTATGCGTACGGACATATCAAAATTTCATCCCATACAGGTAGCGGTGTGGCGTAAAATTTCCATCACCAAGCACTTTTCATCTTCTCAAAATTAGGAAATACTGTAAATATTGTATAATAGAGCAAATTGTAAATATTGTACATAGAGACTGCTGTACATAACCTTTTATATGTTGTAAATAGAGACTGTAATTAGATATTGCTGGTGGCTTCCATGTAAATAGAGACTATTGTAAATATTTTAAATATACTTTTATAAATGCTTTATTATATACGTCTAGAGTCATAAAGACTCGTGTTGGTTAACAAGATAACATCTTAGCAAATGACTTGCGTGTTTCTATAAAAACTCTACTACCAATTACACGTTTAACGTCAGTCGCTTTCATCTATCAAACATGCAACATCCATTTACGGCTATGATATCGGGTCCCACCGGCTGCGGGAAGACCCAATTTACGCTAAAGCTAATTCAAAACGCGAACGAGATAATAACTCCACCTCCTCAGGAAATTGTATGGTGTTATGGAGTCTACCAAGATGTATTCAACTCTATTGCAAATGTCCATTTCATTGAAGGCTTACCTGACATAAACGAATTTGACGGTTCTAAGCGCGTCTTGCTCGTAATAGACGATCTGATGCATGAAGCAAACGAAAAAGTTGCACAAATATTCACAAAAGGCAGTCATCACAGAAACATTTCGATACTATTTCTAACACAAAACATATGTCACAGCTCTAAACACAACAGAACCATGAACCTCAACACGCACTACATAGTGCTCTTCAAGAACCCAAGAGATGTAGGACAAGTCGCTATATTAGGCAGGCAGATGTTTGCAAAAGGCAAGTTTTTGGAAGATGCATTTAAAGATGCTACATCCAAGCCTTACGGTTATCTATTTATCGATCTAAAACCCAACACAGATGAACAATTGAGAGTAAGAACAAACATTTTTTCAGACGAGGCTCCGCAATTCGTCTACGTGCCTAAATAAAAGGTCCAGTTCTCCTCGCCAATCATTCATTCCAGTTAGGATGTCGAATGAGCAACATGTCTCGTAGAATTAGAGAGAACGCTCAGACTTTGAGGTTACTTAATACATCTAGCGAGTCGCAGAGAAGAGTTGGCTGAAAAGATATTTAGATAGGGACTTTGTAAATTGCGTGTGCGAGTGCGCACAAAATTTGCTGCACGGTAAAGTTCCGTTGAATAAAAAGCAAAAACTTACCTTAGCTCGTCGAAAAAAGATTCTGCGCGAACTCGTTAAACGCAGAGTTAGTTTAACTAGAAAGAAGAGAATAATTCAGACTGGCGGATTTCTAGGAGCCTTGCTAGGTCCCATGGTTTCTATACTGGGAGGCCTGCTTGGTGGTAACAGCTCGTGATGGAATATGCAAAGAAATTTGTATTGCTTGATCCGGCAATGTACGCGCGAATGCAAGCTGCAGCTACACCCATCAATACGCAGAATAGGAGTTCTCAAATGGATATGACAGTCTTAAGATATATTGGAAGGCGACGAACTTGACGATGTAAAAGCGAAGCATTACACTATGGCGCTAAATAAATTTCGCTCGCGCGAATCCGTAAAGCGCAACGAGATGAAGGAAGGTGAAATCTTAGAGTCTATTCCCGCAAGCTCGAGACATAGAGCAAAGAAATTGCTACGTATAGTAAAGGAAAGCCCACATCTCGCATGGAACGAACGCGGCGAATTGATATATAACCAGTCGCCCATATTCGGATCTAACATCGTCGAGCTATTTAACGATATTCTAAGTCAGAAAAAAGTAGAGCGGCCGCTTGGGTGGTTAGAATTTTCTAGAGGATTGGCCGAATCGTCGGAAATCAACAAAGAACTCGTCTCCAACTACGCGAGTTGGAAAGTTATAAGTTGAAGAAAACAGCCTACACTATCAGTTGTAACTCCACCTCCGGTGGAGAGAAGGTCGAGAAATATTGAAAGGACGAGCGAGTGCAGATCTGCGAGAAGACCAGTACGTACAAGAAGTTGGGAAGAATATTAGCAATGGAAATCGCGTACTATACCCCCGAAGCTGCCGGGAGTTTTACTTCTGTCAAAAACTTGGCGAAATATTCTTCAAGTGCTTTGAAAGAGGCGCGCGAGTTTCTCGAAGGACAGGATGCGTACACCTTGCACAAACCGATTCGTCGCAAGTTTCCTCGGCTTAAAACAATTTCTCTCGCAATATCGAAGATCGCAAGATCGAATATGGCAGTTGGATTTGGCAGATTTGACCGGCATTTCACGTCACAACGACAACTACAAATTTATCTTGACTTGTGTTGACTGTTACAGTCGCTATGCATTTGCTGCGGCGGTTAAAAATAAGACTGCGCCCGAAGTAAAGTCTGCCTTCGAAAAGATTTACAGGAAAGCGACAGATGTCCTACCTACGTGCAAACGGACAAAGGGAGAGAATTTCTCAACGCTATTTTCCTCTCCTTTCTGAAGCAGCGTTTATAGTACATTATACTAGCGAAAATGATGACATTAAATGCGCTCTAGTCGAACGATTTAATAGAACGTTGAAAAGTAAAATGTGGAAGTATTTTACTGGTGCAAAATCTCTACGTTTCATCGAAGTACTTCCGAAACTCGTACAGTCGTATAATGATACTTATCACACGAGTATAAAAATGGCTCCCAGCGAGGTAGATAATCATTATTAGAGCGACACTGAAGAAAGAAGGACGAGTAAAGAGTGGAAATTTAAAGTCGGAGACACCGTTCGCATAAGTAGACGGTTAGAAGCGTTTCGCAAGGGATACGAAGGTGGATGGTCAAAAGAAATTTTCGTAGTCAGATTCTGCTATCCGACAGAGCCACCTACTTATTCACTCAAAGACTACTCTGGAGAGGAAATCAAGGGAAAATTTTATGCTGAAGACCTGCAAAGAGTTCAAAAAGATCCGTCATTATTTGAAGTTGAGAGAATTTTAAGAACAAGAACGAGAAAGGGAAAGAAACAGTACTTTGTTCGTTGGGTTGGATACGATTCTAACACGACACTTGGGTAGATGACCTCGTTATGTGATGAGCGATACTGGTAGCAGCAGATGGACTTTGTGCCGACAAGAAGTTCCAAGTCGCGCAGTTATATTTTTTGCACAGATCGGCATATTGTACATCATAATTTGTGTTTCGCTCGCAAACTTATCGTTGGGAATTGGTAATCAAGCTCTGTGGTCATCCCTCTTGGGCGCGTCTTTGGGATATTTGCTACCCGCTCCGAAAGTTGGAAAGAAGCGCGATGTCTCATTTTTACGTAACGTTGCCGAGCAATAGCTCGATGAGGTATTATCCAGATAATACCCTTACGAAGCATACTACAAAGCTACACAATGAAATAAGTCTGCAGGGAGAGTGGGAAGTTGGATTGTCGGAAATAATATTGCCAAAGACGTGGTTTAACGTTGGAAAATTTCAGCGAATTAGCTTTCTGTTCACTAGCGGCGATTCGCCCGAAAGAAACCGTGAGGAAGAAGTCGAGGGTGCTCAAAAAATATTGATTATAGATATTCCTATAGATGTGGGATACTATGCTGATATGAGCGCTCTCATTAACGAAATAAACTCGAAAATAGACACTTATTTCAACTCCTCCTTTGCCAACTTGTCGCCTGGGAAGATACGCAAACGGATCCGGAGAGAAGGATTCCCTAAATTTCTGTATAACCCAAATAACTACAAGTCATATCTTAGAGTCACGCCACATACGACAGTGTCCATCGGCGGTGAACTATGTGATATCTTGGGTTTCGATAGACATAATATGCCGCTAACAAACTTGAGCAATGATTCTACAGAATTTCGCTCTGACAGAATATGTGACGTAAATGCTGGTCGTCACACACTATACGTCTACTGCGACGTATAGGAGAACGTCCCAGTAGGTGATACGATGGCGCCGCTACTGCGTACTATAGACGCAGATGGTACATACGGATCTTCGATACATAGAGATTTTGTTAAGCCGCGATATGCACCTTTACAAAAGAAGACGTGCTAATTCATCATATCTACTAATATGAGGAAGAAGTTTTGTTGCGATGCTTCGAGGGATATGTACGAATCGTACTATTTGAATCAGAGCGGGAATGGAAGGCCAGTGTTTGTTGGTGCTAGCGGACAGAGAGGACATGGTTTGGGTAGTATGCTGAGTGGATTGTTTAGATCGGCATTTCCACTGATTAAACGAGGTCTGGCAGCATTTGGTAGACATGCACTCAAGACAGGTCTTGAGATTGCAAACGACGTAGCGAGCGGCGAGTCGCTAAAAGAATCGAGCAAAAGACGAGTGCCTGATGGTATAAAACGCTTCGTAACATCTGAAAATTTCATTAATCAGTCTGGAAGCGGAAGAAGACGGATCAAGAAAAGGCGAATTGCTAAAAAGAAACACAACGACATATTTACATAATGGCGTTCGTACATCCGCAAAGCTGCGAATGTGTCAAGTCGGAACTTGATATATTCTCCGTTCCTCCTACACAAACCAGCATAGAGAGTGGAAGTTATGTCGAATATAATCCTATGAGCAGCATCAGAGAAGGAACTCCTATAGACTTTGTCATTAGCGGCAGCGGACAAGACTACATCGACTTGGCAAACACTCAGCTGTACGTCAAGTTGGATGTGCGCAGAGGTAATGATGCTGCGATCATCAACACCAGTCAAGTAGGACCAGTCAATCTGCTTCTACATTCCCTGTTTGCTGAAGTGGATATAAAATTAAACGACGTGCTAATTACCTCAACCAATAATACTTGTGCATATCGTGCATATCTCGAAACGCTGTTAAGCTATGGAGATGAATCTAAATCTACTCAACTTAGCGCTGCACTCTTCACAAAGGATGATGCGGGTAAAATGGACGATGCTAACCCGCTGGAAGGTGCAACCAATTCTGGACTTAAAAAGAGATATGCATACATAAGCGAAGGAAAATCTGTCGATTTGCTCGGTCGCATTCACGCAGATCTGTTTTATCAGCAGAAATATATTCCTAATGATGTAACCATTCGCATAAGACTTTTTTTTACACAACAAGAACAACTTCTGTCTGATGTCTGGTACTCCAGACGAAAACTACAAGATACGAATTCAAGATTGCAAAATCTACGCTAGAAAAGTCAAGCTGAGTCCCTCGGTCTTTGTCGCTCACGCCAAAGCCCTTGAGCATGGAAATGCAAAATATCCGCTGCGACGCGTAGTCTGCAAAACCTTTACGGTGCCTACTGGAAATTTAGACTGTAGCCAAGAAAATCTGTTCTCAGGACAACTTCCCACTCGTCTCGTCATCGGCTGCGTAGACAACGATGCCTACAACGGAAACTACGGAAAGAATCCGTTTAACTTTAAACATTACAACCTGTCGCAACTAAAAGTGTATCTGGATGGACAGCAGCAGAGCATCACACCGCTGGAGCCGAACTTTGCTAATAATCAGTATATAAATGCCTACATGACTCTGTTTACTGCCACTGGAAAACAGTTTAGCAACGAAGGCAATCAGATTCACAGGGAAGACTACGATAAGGGCTACACTCTCTACGCTTACGATCTAACACCTGATCTAGGTGAAGACGATCACTTTAATCTCATCAAAGAGGGGAATGTGAGAGTCGACATGAAATTTAGCGCTGCGCTACCAAACACCATCAACGTGATTGTATACGCTGAATTTGAAAACGTGCTCGAGATTGATAGATCACGCAACGTGATATTCGACTACAGCAACTGAAAACATGAACACTAAAGATATTCTACGTCATCTATTGAGAAGATGTCGGGGACTATTGATGGGAATATTTGCTGCCGATAGACTACCTCGACGCATACCTGCGAGAAGACCCTTGCTGCTAGTTTGCAACACCGATCCGCATAGCAGAGCCGGCGAGCACTGGATAGCTATGTGTCTTAATAGTGGTGGAACTGGAGAATATTTTGATTCATTTGGAGAGCCGCCTCGTCCAATTTTTCGTAATTTTTTGGAATTGAATTGTAACAATTATACGTTCAACAAAGAACAATTGCAGAATGTGCTCAGCAGATTCTGCGGACATTACTGTGTATTTTATTGTTTGTTTAAAAAACTCGATTATAGTTTGAACTCTATTGTAAATTGCTTTTCGAATGACACTATGTTAAACGACACTATCGTACATAAATTTGTTTGCGAGAATCTATAATAAACGAAACACAGAATCATATTTGTTGTTCTTTTATTCAATAATATTTAAAATGTTAAATTAAAGAAGTCTAGGAATAAACACTGATTGCTCCGAAAGGGTAGCATTCGATACATGAAAAAGCTGCCATTTGATTATTGCGCGAACTATTAAATCCGCACGGTTTGGCATTGGCCAATTCGGCATATTGTGCTCTGATGGTCTTGAGATGCTCCATTAGACGTCTCCATTCGGTCGGTCGAAGCGATATTCCCTTCTTGGTAGGTACAGGATGCATTTTGTCCTCAGGCTCGAAGTATCTGCGTAGATTAACTGCGTAGCACCCCGAGCTGACGACGCAGTAGATTCCTCCACCGATGTGAACCTTGTACTCGAACTCTTGTGGTTTCTTTAGAGCCTCCAGCTTTTCACTAACTTCGTCCGATATCATCGATAGGATGGCGAAACGCGAAGGAGCTAGGGCTACTCCAACGCTAGTGGGGAAGCCTTGAATAGCATCGTGTTCTCTGATGTGCACATACTTTTTCTCATTATTGGTTGTTACTATAACAAAGCGATTGTTACCCAACTCGAGTTTCTGAAACACAGCAAAAATATTATTACAAAGATAAAATACTATTAGGTACATCAAAGTTATTTATACAAGTTCTGCAACTCGTAAAATCATTACAATAAAATAATAAAGGCAAAAGTTATAAATTAATAACTTACTTGAATAGAAGCCATGACGATTAAGTTGAAAACTTTTGTGCGAATGAATGATTGAAGCGAATTAACCCGCATTTTATTCAGTTTTTCTGCAACTTTGACCTAATTAGTCAGAATGAAATATAAATTATTTATAATACAGTGAATCATCTGGTGTGAAACCCCGTGCTCCTCATTATAACAACGAATCATTTAGTTTGTCAAAAATTGGTTTGACCTACTTACATTTACTGATATTCGGGCTAATTAGTAACATCCCACTTAAGTGTTCGCATCGGGTTAATTAGTAACATCTGGTTTTCACATGATGTACTTAAGCGAGGACAATCGCTGAACTCGGGCTAACTAGTAACATCCACTTAAGGGTACAAGTGACGCATACATCCATTAATACTGCGGGCTAATTAGTACGGGCAACCATGTGTACGTGGGCGGATTAACTAGGTCAGCGCTTGATTCACTAATGCACTTAGGGGCTCAAGGTCAAATGTGGGGAAGGACTCCCAATATCCTTCTACTAAGACCGGCCGCGACTCTGACTGCTTCGTCGTCCAGACGGAGGCCGCATGATGAGATTGGTAAAGCCTTGATCCAGTCTCCACTATGGGGGGCCGACACTGCGAGCAGCCGCGCCTTTTCTTGTGGCAAAAGCGGCTTCGCAAGGAGTTCCGTGTGCAAAGCAGTAGTGACCTTTGAGTCCCAAGCCTTCATGCTATTAGCCATCATACCGATTGGAGGTTCGGATGTGGACAGAGCAGTCCAAATGCCCTGAATCCTGGATATCTCCAAGTCGGGAATTTGAAAGAATCCGGAAAGGATTGAATCCTGTAGAACGCCAGTCCCCGCGGCTGAAGCCAAAAAGGCAGAAGGTGCCAGCGACGAGACAGAGCGTATACCCAATCCTCCGTAGCATATTGGCAGGCTAGCCTGAATCCATTGAGCTTCGTTAACATTAATATTAACGATGCTACTGAGCGACTTTCGCATGATGGAATCATAATTCTGCAATGCTGGATGACCCGCACATGGAGAGGCACGCAATATGTATATGAGTTTTGAAGAACCTACACAGCTCCGCAATATCGTTAGAGCGTCGTGTGCGGAGATGAGCTTCAACCGGCTCGCGGCTCTCTCTAGTTTAGAGCACTGAGTATTGAGAGCCAAATCCATAGCTTGACCCGTCTGCAATGGAGCTCCAAGTAGACTGGCTTCGACAGGCTTTACACGAATGAATGTATTGATGGCCGGAAAGTTACTGTCGGATCGAGTGGTAATGAGCTCACATTTATTTATATTCAGGCTTAGCCCCAAAGCCTTTCCCGCAACCATCAGCCTTGAGATATCATCCGCCACGGTAGACTCAACCCCGCCCACAGTTATGTCGTCTAAGTAACCTATTTTCAGAGAAGAAGATAGCGACTGGAGCAACGGGTGTATTGTCAAACTGAACAGGAGAGGGCCCAAAGGGTCACCCTGTTGTACCCCCTCGCTAGACATGATCACCCGTTGACCGAAACGTAGAACACTTGGGTCTTCATAGGACAGACGGCAGAAAGGCCCCAGCTCAGGTAGTGAAGAGTCTACAGCTTCTAGCATGGGAACCCTTTTCAGGGAGTTGAAAGCGTTGCAAAAGTCCAGTTTAGCCACTACCCAATCGTCTGGCATGCTGCTAATGAATCGTCGGGTGGCATGCACGGCGGCTTCACAACCTCCTTTGACACCCACGCCTACCTGGATAGGTTGAAGAGAGTTTGAGAGCCTGTCTAGGGCGAAGGAATTAGCACATTTGGCAGCGATCCTGCGCCAAGAGTAGCCCACAGCAATCGGTCTAAGCCCGCCTGTCTTTTTCTTCAGAGCAATCAGGTTGGCTCCAAAAAGAAACGGCTTGACTTCCTGGTGACATTTACCCAGCAAAAGGAGATTTACAAAATCGGTAATGGCTGTTAGAGTCTCCCTGCCCATTATGGGGCACGTCACCAGCTGCAGGATGTGCTGTGGCCTCAGACCATCCGGGCCCCCAGAAGTACCGGCGGGGAAACTTTTCACGGCTTTTATTACCTCCGTTTCAGTGACTTGGAGCGTATTCGCTTGGGGAGACGCTGAGCTAAGAAGACTTCGGGGTGTACTGTCCGCTGATGGATGTTTCAGACTCAGCTCTCTGTATGTTTCATCACTATTCAGGGCCAGCGACTCTTCTGAGCACAGGATTCGCACGGCTGCTCTTAAATTTCCGTCTTCGATCTTTGAGGTCACTATGGATCGGAGGGATTCCTCAGGAGTACGCGGCCTGGAAGATTTGCGAAACTCCGCTCTTTCGTCATCTGAAACAGGAACGTCCACTGCGGACACTCTTTTGCGAATCAAGGACGCCATATTGTGCCTTTTCCCTGTTCTTTTAGGTGATAGCAATATGTCTTCGCCAATGGCAAGAAGTGATTTCCATGCTTCTAAGTCGTCCACGCACTGAGAGATTCTATCAAGTATATTTATGAAGTAGGTGGCGCAAGTGGCTCGAACAGATTTAGGAATATGCTTGATAGTACCACTGGTAAGGTTGGGATGAGCAAATACTGTAGCTGCATCAGAAGGATGGCGTATCGGGGGGATGCTGTTTGATGGAAATACGGGTGGATGGTGGTCCTCATCCCTACATCACTAGAGGGAGCGTTGTGATGAGAATGTCCCCTGTGCTTCAATTGGGGACTTGTGAGACCCTAGGCACCGGTTTTCACGGGGGCCATGTAGGTGAACAGACCCGTCTCTAATGTGCAACTGAAACACTTCTAAGCACACACTGCAAGTACCGTTTCTCTTGTTAGCATCCTGAGACAGAGACCATGTATGCTTGCGAGGCGGCATTCAAGCGTGCAGTTATAAACAGTACCGTGAATATCGAGTCTATTTATAGCCTTGGGAAATCCTGTAAACAGATTCACACCTGTAGCTCATAACTAACTCCAAATTTTGACGAAATGGCAGAAAAAGCGAAAAACTCTTGGCGAGCGGATGAATTACTGAATGAGCTTCAGTAATTCATCCGCTCGCCAAGAGTTTTTCGCTTTTTCTGCCGTTTCGTTGCCATCCTTCTGTTGGCAGAATGACGAGGGCTGGGGTTGGCCAATAAATAATAAAAATCGCGAAAAAGCAATGTTAAGTGCGCGAAAGGTAAACAAACGCAGCCAGCACGGACCTCCCAGAGCAGAGAATTCAACTATTATTACTATTATTGTTATTATTATTTTTATTATTATCAACATCATCATCATCATCAGCCTTATTAACAAATCAAACATAATAACATAACATAACATAACGACACTAGGTCAGAAAGCACAACTGCTTGTTTGAGACCCACACAAAATAAAATAAAAACTTACCTACACATCTTGCATAGCATAACATATTAAACACATTTTACTTAATAACCAGTACTAATACAGGAAACCAGCATACCTGTACTATTAACCTGTACACTAAATACAGAATTTATACAGTTCTAAATTCCAAGAAAGTATTTGGTGCAAAATAAAATGTAAAGGCAATAATATCACTGTTGGTGTAGTATACCGAGCACCTGATAGCTCAAAGATTAATGATGAATATATGTATAGCTTAATAGATAAATTAGCAGATTCTAAAGTTATAAATTATGGGTGATTTTAATAATCCTGAATTAGATTGGAAAAATAAAAATTCTATTGATGCATCTCATCCATTTATAGAATGTATTAACAACAATTTTTTAATACAATTTTGCAATGAGCCTACGAGGGGAAAAAATTTCCTAGATCTCGTTTTCTGTTCCGATGATATTATTCAAGATTTTGACATTGGTGAGCCTTTTGGATCAAGTGATCATCAAACTATTAAATTTAATGTTAAAAATAACTGGGAAAACAAAACTTCTGTTAGGAAATATGATTATTATAAAGGTAATTATGATGAAATTAGAATGTATGTAAGGAGTAATAATTTATTTCTGTTCTCTAAAGATACTAACTGTAAAAATGTGGATGAATTATGGAGTTGCATTAGTGTGAATCTCAAGTTGATTAGAAATGATTGCATTAAATTAAAAGCTAAAAGTAAACATAGATGTAAATGGATAACAAAAAAGGTTAAAAGCACGAGGAAAGCAAAAAAAGCAGCATAGAATTTATATAAAATCAGTAACAATGATGAAAATTAGTACAGAAACTATCAAAATATAAGAAATAAATCTATAACTGAAAATAGGAGAGCCAAGGTTAATTTTGAAGAAAAATTAGCTAATAATATTAAAACTGATCCAAAAAGTTTCTTTGCTTATTCAAATACAAACAAAAAGGTGAACAAAAGAGTTGGCCCATTGAAAGGCAAAGATGGAATTATGATAGAAAATAATCAACACATAGCTGATCTTTTAAATAATTATTTCACATCTGTTTTTGTAGAGGAAGATATGTTAAATATGCCTATACCAAATAAAATATTCAATCTTAGTGATGATATGGCATTAAAGCATATTGAGATAGATAATAATATCATGATGCACAAATTAAGTTCTTTAAATGCGTGTAAAAGCACGGGTCCTGATGAAATTCTTGGAAAATTGTTAGCAGAATTAAAGGAAGAGTTGGCTCCACTATTAGTACAGCTTTTCAGGGCTACTTTTGAAACAGGGTCTGTCCCTCAAGACTTTAGTAATGCAAATGTAGTCCCTTTACACAAAAAGGGAGTAGGAACAAGGCAGAGAATTACAGACCAATTAGTGTAATCAGTATTATAGGGAAATTTTTGAAAGTATAATTAAAGATAAAATTATTTCTGTTTTAGACAAACACAACCTAATATATGACAGTCAGCATGGTTTTATTAGTGAACGTTCCTGTTTAACAAATTTAATTGACTTTTCAGAAAATATTGCAAGTGAATTAGATAAAGGTAATTGTATAGATGTGTTATATTTAGATTTTGCAAAAGCATTTGATAAAGTACCCCATATTAGATTATTGAGAAAGTTAGAGGCACACAGTATACAGGGTAGGCCTAATATTCTTAGATGGATAGGTAATTGGTTAAGGGATAGACGGCAAAGAGTATGTGTTGATGGCGAATTTTCTAGTTGGACAACTGTGAAAAGTGGTGTTCCACAAGGATCTGTCTTAGGTCCTCTGCTGTTTCTGATATATATTAACGACATAGTGAAAAATGGCAGATGGAATATAATAGCGAAAAGTGTAATATAATGCATATAGGTAAAAAGAGTTTAAATACAGAATATATTTTAAATAATAAAATACTGAAAAATACTACTTCTGAAAGAGACTTAGGTGTAATAGTGGACAATTCATTACAATTTAGAGAGCAATGTAATAAAGCTGCCAATAGTGCAAATAGGTATAATAAAAAGAAAAATGACAAGTAGAAGAAAAGACATTATATTAAAGTTATATAAGGCATTGGTTAGACCCAAACTTGAATATTGTGTTCAGGCTTGGTGTCCCTATCTTAGGAAAAATATAGAGAAATTAGAGAAAGTCCAAGCTAGAGCCACAAGATTAATTAAGAACTGTAGTAATGTCAATTGTGAAAATCGCTTAAAAAGTACTGGATTGTTATCTTTAGAAGAGAGAAGGGTTAGAGGCTATTTAATAGAAGTTTATAAGATGCTTAATGGTTTCAGTAAAGTAAATTATAACAATTTGTTTCAAGTAGCAAATAATAACAGAACTAGAGGACACAAATATAAGTTAATTAAATTCAGATGTAGGCTTGAGATACACAATTTTCAGTCAGAGAGTTGTTGGTGTTTGGAACGGACTGCCAGAGGAGGTCGTTGAGGCCGAATCTGTCCATCAATTTAAGAATAGATATGATAAGTTTAAAAAGTGTTGTAGGGAAAGGTGTGAAGTATTAATAGAAAAGTAATAGGCTGAGTTGTGGGGTTGCCCAGTCCTATTAAAGTGTATAAGTTTTGATAGTTAAGTAGAGTTTATATAGTCTATTTAGCTTTTTTGTATAAAATGGCTATTGTCTCTTGCTGTAATGTTTGGTATGTGTGGTTTTGAGGATGTGTAGGCCTAGGTATATTGTAATTTGACAAGTGTTAGCATGTTGAGTAGTATTTGTACCTGTTAGTGTACAGGTTAACAGTACAGGTGTGCTGGTTTCCTGTATTAGTACTGGTTATTAAGTAAAATGTGTTTAATATGTTATGCTATGCAAGATGTGTAGGTAAGTTTTTAATTTATTTTGTGTGGGTCTCAAACAAGCAGTTGTGCTTTCTGACCTAGTGTCGTTATGTTATGTTATGTATATATATATATATATATATATATATATATATATATATATTATATATATATATATATAATGTGTAGGTAAGTTTTTAATTTATTTTGTGTGGGTCTCAAACAAGCAGTTGTGCTTTCTGACCTAGTGTCGTTATGTTATGTATATATATATAATATATATATATATATATATACACACATATATATATATTTATGTGTGTATATATATATATATATAGATATATATATATATATATATATATATATGCACACATAAATATATATATATGTGTTACATATATAGATATATATCTATATATATATATATATATATATATATATGTATATATATATATATATATATATATATAGGTATATATATAGGTATATATATAGGTATATATATTCTGCGATTATGTTTGATTTATTAATAAGGCTAATGATGATGATGATGATGATGATGATGTTGTTGATAATAATAAAAATAATTTTAACAATAATAGTAATAATAATAATAAGAATAATAATAAGAATAGTAATAATAATAATAATAATAATAATAATAATGACGACGGGATTTAGCGCACTAGGTTTAATTGCGCGTCCATAATCGAAGTTACGCTACATCGGCCTCGGTTAGTACTTTGTGGGTGATCACCTTGGAAGACGGAGTCTTTGAAGGAAAAAATCCCAGGGCTATGGAAGATAAACAAAAGAGATCCTAAACGGTGCCAGTCCAGTGATCAGCAAACAGTCTGGCAGATGATTTAAATCTAAGGCTGAAAGAGATATGTTTTCAACTATTAGGAGAGACTCTTAAATTTATTAATAAAATTAAATGATCAGAAATTATTGGCATATACGATTGCGTAATACAAATTTTATTCTAATAAATCAACATTAATGAGAATGTAATACTAAATTAAATAATACTAAAAATATTGTATATAGATGTTGCTCTGTCATAATCATCATAAGTTTAGATTGGGGCCTATTATGGGTCAGATCAGTGATGATATTGTAGTTGCGAGTCTTCCAGACTTTCTGAACCAGTATAATTATGTTATATTAATGTCTTATGTGGATTTATTTAAAAGTAGTAGTATTGAAATATATAAGGGAATTGAAACACGTTATTTTATTGCTGCTATTGATTGTATACTAGTTGAAAATCTATTCATTAAACCTGAAAAAGAATATCAATATAATTTTGTTTATTATGTATTGAATATCTTAACTCATATAGTGGAAATTTATTAATTAATTTCACTAATTTTTACCATGTAGGGGGGGACCATGGTAAAGCAGAATGATCGACAGTTGTAAACACTGATAATTCTCGCGGGAATATTATGTCAGCTGATGATAGCAGCCAATGGCAGAGCGCAACTCTATTCCGCGCGCGCGGACCACCAAATAATACTAATAACACACATTATAGTGAAATGATTAACTATGTTGATATCTATTACCTTTATTACCACATGTTATATCCATTAGGCAATTTAGTCCATTTTCCGTGTTGCCAGTCCAGTGAATGTCCGAGATTTTACTCTCAGATCAGCGCGGCTGGGATTCGAACCCACGAGAGTTCAATTCACCTCAGGGTCTGTCATTTAAAACTTCATGACGTTATCTACACCCTTAACCATTGCGCTATTGAGACATTCACCCAGGAACTATTAGTAAGCGCGCCGACTTGTAAGTTGAGAGTCGTAAGAGGTTCATAAAATCCAACAAGCGAATATTAACTAATGTAGGCAATAAGGACCCTTTCCATGACTAGTAATCGGAAACGTCTATCGAAGTCCTATAGAACCGAGCATAACTTATAGTCGCTAAGTCGACTTTAGCGAGTCAACAAGTGTTCATAAAATCCAAAAGTGACTATCCCGTCGATAAAACCTTCGATAGCTTACTATCGAAGAGTCCTAAAATTGGCCATTAGTCTTACATAAACTGTCCTGGTCCCAACACTGCTTATAACATCATAGTTATAGTTAAGAAGCCAAAAGCTGTTGTTGCTGTTGTTGTCTGAGGAGAAATTTCGATAGTCTACAGTAAAGTGTGACAAAGCGTGCAAGTTAGGAATAACCTTGACATTTGCGACGTAAATATTTACTAGCAATACTAGTATGTTTGCCTTGCATTATATATTACATGTTTGGTCGCTTATGTTTATGTTAGTTATGTTTAGTCGAGTAGAAGTCTGAAACACCGGGACATTTCACGTGTATAGCCACATTTATATTCGTTGGCAGCGGATTTTTTAGCTCAATTCAAATGAAGTTCCACAGTCTTAGCACTACTAATAAAAAAGTTATGTCCAAAAAAGAAAAATTAAACTCTTTTTTCAAAGTGCTAAAAAGTTACTGTAGGGCTACACAAATCAACAAATGAAACATTAATCATGCATTTGAAACAAATAAAGATATATCCAAAAACTAATGCCATATTTAACGTCAGTTTCTTGCTCGATAGCATATCAGTGATTGAAAGAGTATGGAAGCCTCTCATAATACAGACGATGTTAAGGTTAGATATGCTTTGATGCTTTCTCTATGAACAGTGGCACAACCAGCCCTAGCTTGATGGGGCCTGAGCCCCCAGCTTAAATTAGGTTACTTGCAATTCGTCCAGATCCCTATTTTTTTGTTGGGGGGGGAAGGGATAGAGAGTGGGCTGATTATGTGAAGGTAAAGTTTAATTGTGACACCCGCAGCACAACGAAGCGTTTGCAGTAGTTACATTACAAATGGTCTAATAACCATAATTAGACCATTTATAATAATTATAATGGAATAATTAATTTTTTTAATTGATTATAATTGGATGGATTTGATCAGGGGCGGATCCAGAAAGGAAAAAGGAAGGGGCCCGAAATATTTTTTTCTGCCTTCTTTGGGACATGTGATGCAATCAGAAATGCTGGAGGGGGGGCTCAAAATGTTTTCACTGTGCTGAGCTAGTAGAGTGAATGTATCTTACCCCCCCCAGCACTCAAATCCGTACTAAAATGAGAGGAAAACCTAAAATACCTAATTAAAATCCTACATTTGTTTTGGAAAAAAGTAGGTTAATTTTTTACCTCTGAAAGAACTCAGCGGATCTGGACGAATTGCAAGTGTCCTGAATTTTGTCGGTAGGGGGGAGTTTAAGCCCCTCTCAGCCAAGGCTGTTTTCACTGCTGCGGTACAGAGATCACATTTTTACTAGCACCTTTAATTTTTTCCTCTAATACAGTGGTTAAAGCGAAAATTAAGAGCTAGTGAAACGGTCAACATTTTTCAGGCCCCCTTCCATTTACAGGGCTCCTAGTATACAAAATATGGGCCCCTAGTCCCATATTTCCAAAAATTTTGATCTAGTAAAACTGATTTCCATCTCGTACCCAAATGACAAATGATGCATTTTGCAATAATCTCAAATATTTTAGGTTTTTCTAGTTGTAACAAATTTCAGAGTTATTTTCAGTGTTGCTATGATCAGTGGTGAGCATATAACTGAAAACGTAGTTGAACTAAACTGTTCTTTTAACTAAAAATGCCAACTTAGTAGATGTAATGAAAGAGACGAGTTTAAGTAAATAGTTGAATATTAAGTAGCTGCATGGTGCCATTTGTTTTATTTTTTTGCTAGCTCAGTGCTGAGTTTTAGACTTGTCACATTAATTCCCCAATCTGTCAGAATTGGAATGCCATATATTGTGACATTTGTAGTTGATATCCTTGTATTAATTTAAAATTATTAAACTCGTACATTATTGACCACTTTTCAGGTAATTTTTACTGGCTTTCATTATTTATTGTTCAGAAAATAAATAAATCTAGAGATAGAATGAGGCAAGAGAGTGTTGGAGAGATAAATATTAAGTCAGCAACTAGGCAGTTACTTGATGCCATCATTGACTTTACTGGCGGTGTTGCAGGTAGTATCTATCACGATTATCTTAGTTATGAATCAATAATCAATCAATAAGAATTTAACGTCCGGTTCCTCGCCATAAGGCAACGTCAGGGACGTCTCTTGCAGACTCTACACAAACAGGCGCCAAAGCACCACACAATGACGACTGAGTACACAAAGACCACAAGAGAAAGCACCACATGATGTAATTCTATATATATATATATATATATATATATATATATATATACATATATATATATATACACATGCGCATATATTTATTTATAATATACGTGTATATATATTATATATATATACACACTTATATATTTATATATTTGTATATATAATTTTATATATATATATATATAATTATATATATATACATGTATATATATATATATATATATATATATATATATATATATATATATATATATATATAACATTATATATATATATATATATATATATATATATATATATATATATATATATATATATATATATATGCATAATCATCGTCCTCCCTTGAATCCCAGTTTAGCCAGGGTCGGGATACAAATAGACTGTCTCTAATCCTCTTTGTCCTAGATCTCACCACCAGCGAATCCCTTATTTGAGACTTCCATTCGTTTAATTTTTTGTAGCAATTTCTTGAGCCTAGGCGCTCGCCAACCGAATGCCCTATCTGACGTTGTATGTATAATTATATTATAGACCTATATATATATATATATATATATATATATATATATATATATATATATATATAAATATATATATATATATATATATATATATATATATATATATATATGTAATTAATGTAATGTAATAATATAATTTAAATTGTAATATAATATAATATAGTATAATATAGTATATTTTAATACTGTGTAGTATAATATAATATATACAGTATAGTATATAATATAATAATATTGTATAGTATGATATTGTTAAATTTTATCAGGATAATATAATATATACAGTATATATATATATATATATATATATATATATATATATAGAATATATATATATATATATATATTAGGGTGACAATGAAATACTTAGGAAATTTTTTTTGTATTTTTATCACTCACACCCTCTTAGTTTCTTCATTTTGGTACAAATGAGTAATACAAAAAATTTGGATGGATTTGGTTGATATTTAGAGGTTGCACAAGACCGCTGAAGTTTTCATCTATTATCAAGCTAATGCAGCATTTTACTTAACATTCAAAGTTTATTTGTCATTTATTGAATAATTTAAAATGCAATTAAGATACATAGAGAGTAAGTTTAACAAAATAGCAACTAGCTATTGAGTTAATTTCTTGTATTTTTCCTCATATTGTTTACTTAAGTAGTCTAAATCAAAGGTCAACTATACAGATTTTCAGTGTTTTTGAGATAGTTGCTGCTAGATTCACCCAAACGAGCATAAATATTTATGTTTTGCAAATTTTTTAAGTGATTATGGATTGCTGCAACTTATCGAGGAGTCTACAAGAGGGACTAAATACTCTCGATCTATTGCTTGTAAATGATCCATTAATGATGTCTACTTTTATTGTTAGTCCTCAATTTCTCTGTAGCAATCACGATACTATCACATTCTCCATTGCTATCAATGCCAAGTTTTCGTCTTATCCTAGTAGCAACGAAATCAAGTATCTCTGGAATTCTGCAGATTAGGGTTCCATGCATAACCATCTAAATTTTATAAATTGGAATAACGTATTTTCTAATTGCACTACTGCAGAAGATTACCTATCCATAATTATGACAGCCATTCTGGATGGGGTGAAAATTCATGTCCCAAAGTGCAGAATATCAAATTCAAAGCGAATTTTATGCGACAAAACTGTACGTAAAATTCGACTTAAAAGGAAAAAGTTATGGCGGGCCATGCGCTTTGACAATACTGAAGCAGCCCAGCAGGCTTACTTTAATGTAACAGCTGATCTTGACCAAGCCCTAGTTCAAGATACTTACAGGAAATAAATTAAAATCACAAATTCCGGCAGTCTTTGCTAAACTGTACAAGTACTTTAATTGAAGATTAAGCCACAAATCTGGTGTAGCTCCGTTACTAGGTCAAAATGGCGAACGTTTCACTGAAGATTTTGACAAGGCGTAGATTCTCAGCAAATGTTTTGCCCGTGTAGGAACAGTAGGAACAGTAGATGGCTAGTTGCAAAGTCAAAACAAAGAAAAAAGACAGGGGTATTTGGTTGGTGGGTAGTACAATGCTGGAGATTACAGGATTAAAGCTCCCTTAAAATAAACAGGTTTTACAAAATTTCTTTCATCATCTTAGTAAGGATAAGAGAACAATTCAAGACAGTGCAACCAACGCTGCGGGAGAAATTTGTGTCTTTTGGGAGAAAAGGAGAAAGCAAAGATACAAACGATACAAGAATGTCCTATTGTAAATAAGATAAAACACATTCCATGTGGCAGGGATTCAATAAAAGTTCTGCGTGCAGCAAGGTAAGGAAGACAGGTCTTACTCAAACCTTTGATGATCTCTTTGATGTAGCACACGCAGATGCTTTGACTTTGATAAAGATTGAAGAAGACAGACAGTTTCTGCTTGCTAAATGGGAGATGGGGAGAAGGGGCTGTTTGGGTCCAGTGGACACCAAAATGGCTAAACAAGATGTCCGTCGTCTTGAAAGAGATGCCTTTACTTCAAGCGAGACAGAGAAAAGAAGAAAATCGATCTAGAATTTAGTCACAACCTGTTCAAGAGAGTAGTAGCAGCAGCAACATCTAGGAAATAAATCAAGGTAGCAGCTCTGATGAAGTTGTGTTGAGCTTATCGATTTTGTTGGGCATAGAGATTTGCAGACTTCACGACTTCCATCGATGGGCACGAGTTTGAAAGCGGAGTAGCCGATCGTCATCGCTGCTGAGTTAGAATCGGACAAGGACGATCGCCTCGCATTCATATCTTGGCAGCTGTCTCAGTTGCAATCGCGTGATGACTATGATCTTTTATATCACCAAAATACATGGCAGTAAGAACAAAACAGAAATGAAAAAATAACTAACGAACAGAAATTACGGATTCACCATTAAAGAGTCTGAAAGTAGAAAAATATAAACTAAAATCGCTGTTTATCTTAGGATCGACTTTCCATAATCTAATGAGGTTAATATACCTACAAAATAAGTCCAAACTTTGTGTCTTATTTTACCAATAGAATCATCATTCTGAATTGTATATTTATTTTTAATATTAACATAATCCATATAATCAGACTTATCTAAATCTAGCTTACTATCCAAACATGCAGAGACAATTAACTTATTAAGAAGGTATATCTGTGGTAATCATAAAGTAATTCAAACGGCCAAAAGCCACAATACCATTGGCAATGCGATATAATACCTTTATCAAAAGTTCGAAAAATTTTATAGTAGACATTATTGTAAGCATTACAAAAATCTTTCAGTTCAGCATTTGACAGAGATAAAGCAGAAATGTCATAAAGTAACAAAGGAACCGCTTGCGAATGTATTAATTTCAACAAGACATCAATTGCTGCGTTTGATCCTAGTCTCCCTAGCATCGTATTTACAGCAGCGTAGAATTTGCCTCTACTGTCATTCCAGTGACATTTAAACGACTTTGCTCTATTAATAAAAACACCAAGATAACAAATGCAGTCAACACAATTAACATTAACATTCTGAATAGTCAATGGTTTACAAGGAACATTATACCTTGGACCGACTCTCATACAACGGCCTTTTGATATATTTATAGGTAGATCTAATTCAGTAAAAACACTATAACACACATTGAATAAATATTGCAGATCGGTGACTGAAATACTGAGCAGTATAATATCATCTGCGTACATAAAACTATTGTAGTAGTTGTAGTTAATAAAACATCCCTATTTCGATTGTTCAAGATCTAAACGGTATCAACGTAAAGCGCAAACAATAGTGGTGAGAGAATTCCACCCTGCTTAACTCCCGATTGTAAAGGAACATAATCTGACACAGAACCGCACCAATTAACAGTAGTGCCATTCTTATTGAACCAGTTTTCGAGAATGTTAATGATTCGAAAGCTAACAGTTTTAGCTTTGCAACATGTTTAAAATACCATAACTATTGCATTTGTTGAAAGCTTTCCGAAGATCAATACTCCAACGTTAACAGTACTTTTCCTTACATTTAAATAATTTATGACTTTCCGCAACGAATGCAAAGCGTTAACACAACCGACATGTTTCTTGAACCCAAATTGTCTCTTTAATGTCGAAATGTCAATTTCTTTTTTAATTTTTTAATACAATGTTCAAAAATTTTCGATAAAATTGGACAGATCGTAATTCCTCCGAAATCGTCCGCTGAGACTTCTCTTTTGTAATCTTTAAATTTTGGTATGGGTGTAGTTTTTCAAGTACCAAAAGAATCAGGCCAGAACCACACCAGTACGAAACATTATATTAAAAAAGGTACGAAGAATTATAACAAGTGATTCATGACAAAACATAATATGCTCAACTGTCAACCCGTCACAACCTGCTGCTTTATTGAGATCTAAGTAATTTACAGCTTTACACACTGATTCTACATCAACAAAACAGACGTTATCACAATTTGAGTAAATGACTTTACGATTAACGTATACATTTTTCATTTTATTATGATAATTCTCAGAATTAGGCGTACAGGCAGATTTAAAGTTGTTTGCTATATGATTAGCAATGTCAAGACTATCTGGGAAACCATCAACATTAATTTTCTTATTGGTGTCATTTCTTTTAAAATACTCTTGCCAGCATCTCCAAAATTTACTGCTATTGGAATTTAAGAGATTTCGCTGCAAATTATCCGAGATAGTTTTATTAGATTAATGTTTAGCAAGTTTTACATCTCTTTATAGTCCTTATGCGCTTTATATTTAGCATCATATAATGGGCCTTCACTCGACCTACCTGCCTTATTTCAATTATCGAACTCCATTTTTTGTTTTCCTTTTTGTAGTTGCCAAGGAAGCATTCGACAAAATGGTAATAATTTTTTCATAGATATCATTTATGGCCGATTGATGAAATAAGTCTGGTCTATTCCTATGTAAAATGTTATATAGGAATACCATATAGCTGTCATTAAAGCAATTGAAGTTACTAAGTTGATCAAGATTCAACCAATGTTCCTGCAAAAAAATTACTTTTGATTTATATTTAAAACAAAGATTTAAGCATTGTGATTCTTGATTGAAACCATGCATATTATAACTGACTACTTCTAAAGAGTCGATATCATGGCGATTGGTTAAAGAAGCCATTCCTATGCAGCTAAGGTCTTGGGTTGAGCTTTAAGACCCACTTTCTGATAATGAGATGTGGGCCACATTCCGCAATAAACGTGTCGGCATCATGTACATCGATATTTACTCTAAATGCATTAGAGTCTTCAAATTTAGTCTTAGCAACGAAAGCATTGTTTACTTTTATTTTGCAGCTGATAAGTCAACAATTTAAGGCTTTGCAGTCTGTTTCTTTTCCAACATTGCAGACGTAGAAGATTTTGTTTTTCCTCAACTCCCGTGCCGCTTTGATGGTATATTGAGAATTTGAACCTATGATAGTCTTTGGTTTCGGTTTAAATTTTACAGAGCTAGCAACCATAGCAGATTTAGTCAGAGTACTATTTGTAGTAGGACTGTGTTTTCTTCGCTTACCGACGACCTGGTAACCCAGATCTGAATCGTTATCTCTGTCTGCGCCTGTCGTCACTGAGGCTCTCTCTTCTCCCCTGCACCCGGGTGCCGACACCACCAATTCAGCCCAGGAAAGACAAGAGGGTTTGACACTTACTAACTTACTTGCGTGGATTGTCTCGAAGGGGTAGGTAGTTGTCTAACGAGTGTCGGTCTTCCAGCGTCCACAGACGTCCGCGATGTTATTTGACTCTCTATATAGCTTAACTTACCCATAACTGTCCTCAGGTCTTCAGGTTGTAGGGATGTAGCCGGAGGTGTAACATTAGATGAGAAAGTATCCAATTTAGTATCCAATAAGTCTAGTTTATTGAGCACAAATCGAAGGTCTCCCTCCTCGAGCTTAGCTGACGGTAAATTATCGACATTAAGTGCTACGAACTTAGGCAATTTATCCATGAACAGATTTTCATCGACGAAAGCTAGAACATTAAAAATGTCATTAATTTCGGTTTTCGCTCTATTTTTGCTGTTCTTTCTTTTTGCTGGTTTGGGCCATTCATTTATCTATGCCCAGATTATCAACTGAATCAACGAGTAGTTCCTTGGCTAGAGTGACATCATCAGAAGAGTAAAAATCACTGATTATACTCATTAATCTAACAGTTGAAAGTTTGCCGTATTTACATTTAAGATAACACAGTAACTCGCAAACCACCATAGCTGTGGTATTATTCTCAGTTATGTCTATAGAGATATCGCACTCAGCCATCGCTCTATTCATACGTCCGCACTGGTCGGCAGTCAGATGACGACTCTCGACTATAGACTAACGGAATTGTAAGAAAAGAACCTACAGTTCGTAACTAATGGCTTATCGTCTTTGGAAGGTTCCCGAAGGAATTGGGTTGTCCTAGCCTAGGTGGTATAGTATTGAAAGCGCAATTCTAATGTTATCTCTACGCTACACAACAACACGAGTTCTAACATAACAAAATTTAATAATACATTCAATTGCAATTTACGCATCACATAAATAACATACAGTTCGTAAACATAATTCAATTACAACTGTTATGATATTCTAACATATCATAACTTCAAACATATAAACATACATACGATACTAAAACATTCTATGTACCTGTGTCATGTTGACCACCCAAGTCAACTCGCCTAACAAACTCGACAAGTGACCGACTCTAAGTCACAAGACTAACTGCATGTCTGACTGCTACTCTAAGTCACAAGACTGACTACTCACCGAATGCTAGTCACCGAATCTTTAAGTCACTAATCTCGAATCCGACTCTAAGTTGACTTCCTAAAATCAAGTTCATAATAATCTCTAGATATCAATTCAATTAAGCATCCGGCTCAAACCAGAGAAAGAAGGACAAAGAGAGATATTCAGTGATATCTCTATAACAAAACATAGAACCGAAAGATATATATATAAGCATACCTAAAGAAAGACCTCCTACTAATTAATAGCTTGCACCACCACATTGCATGCACACTATGTCTATATCATCACATCTATAAATCTATAAATGGGTTACAACGGAATATTACCGAAGTATAATAACATCATTACCGGACAAAGAATATTACCGAAGTATAATAACATCATTACCGGACAAAGGGTAAGACAACCAGGTAAACGATACCCGGGTCATAAGTACATCATAGCATAAGAAAGGGACGTTAAGGATCCGGTTATGCTATATTACCATCACTTTGAAACGAAAATTTGAGCAGCAAAATTTTCGTACATACAATCACTCAGTCATATACACTACAAACTAACGAACAACCAAAGTTCAAATGTTCGAATGTTCAACACAGGACAGTTCTTCAAAATAGACGACGTAGATGAAGTAGAACTCCTCGACTGACCCACGAAGAAGAACTGTCCTCCCTCGTCCCATCGTCGCGTTGACTCATGCAATCAATCAAATATAATGCTATTAGCACTGATTGACTACACACTTAGTCCTCAACTTATATCAATACATGTAACTTGAGCAAAGCAAGTAATGAAAGCATCACTTCAATTAAACGCTGTCACTTCACGTGGGCTAAGAACTGTGCCAAGAATAAATTTCGAGATTCAGATTCAAAAATTAAATACTTATCTACTCGTGTCTTACTTCAAGATCTAATTTTTTAAATAAATGAGATACACTCGCTCATTAAACTAAGAAATTATAAGAATCAGAACTCATTGTAGAGAAATGAATCTTAAATGGGATCAAACTGAAAAGAAAGCAGTAGCACTTGAACTTAGCTTATTAAAATAGTTAATAATAATTCACTTAAACATACTTGATACAATTCAACTTTCTGACATCACAGTTACTAAATCTTCAACTTATCATTTGACAAACGAAACAGTTAGCATTGCCCGCTCAGTGATATAGTTACAGTAGCTACTAGACATATAAACGTTTTCTTTCGACGAACGTGTTAGAAATGCTCTTATTTCCTGATCTTTCCATGCTCAATAGCTTCCATACGGATTACAGAAGGAATGACCTTCTGGCCACCCAATAAGGTTGCCTGGTCTCGAAATTTCTCGATAATAATATTATAATTCATGCGGGTAACTACCGTTTTCCGTGAATTACTTCATCTTATCATTTTTTTATACAATAATAATAATTGTTATATGCGTGTTCCCGAGAGCAAAAAACTTATCTCTCTGCGTTTCACTTTCTGATAACGACCATTAAGGCTCGAGTAATTCATAATAATGAGATAGAGAAAAGTCAAAAACACAGACTTCCACACTCGTTATGAGCTCATTTTATAATACTCAAGTCCTCCCCAAATTACAGTCAAAATGATCGATATCGTTTTTTCATGTCATCAACCCACTGTACAAACTCAGCATACTGCCTCATCTGTATTCAGATCAAGAAGATCGTTTAGTAAACTCACGATCAGCAAATAAAATTCACATAGTACTTGTACACACTAATAAATAAAGTACAAACATTAGTCATAGTTCACTGTGCATTTTACTTAATAACTGCATCGGCCTGGAAACAACAAATAATGAAACTTGTAGTTGTCATGGATAAAATATCAAGTCCACAAAGTAGCAACTAAACGTGTATCACATTTTATGCCTACCTATTAGACACAATAGAACTTAAACTAATTAACTTTCAACATGTATAACCGAACTCTTGTGATCATATTTCACAATGACTAACATTTTCAAAACTTTTAACTGTTCATGAATTAATTACAAATTTAATTTATTCCTCGCATTGATCGTCGCCTTCGATTCGCAACATTGTTCGAAATTAGTGTCACCTATCATTACTACTCGTAATAGTAATAAGTAATTACTGTTATGGTAATCATCCACGTATTCGTATACCTCTCCCTGTAGTTAGATTTCGACCCACCGTCTGAAGAAATCTGCAAAAAATAAATTTTATTTCTCAACAAAATTTTCTCATGGCTTACAAAAATGTTCCACGTCAACTTCTGGATCTGCCTCCTCACAAGATCTCGTCTGTTAATACCTCCACTGATCTGATCGCTAGCCTGATCTGATCACTAGCCTGATCTGATCACATCGTCATCATCATCTGATCTGTTACTGTCAGGTACGTGCCTAACAACAATCATTCAAACTGATATGTTACTAATTAGCTTAACTCTCCTGCTAATATGTTCTTCTAAATCTCTACTACTGATATCTATATATATATCTCTTCTGCATATCTCTAGTACTGACATCTCCTATATCTCTTAGTACTTTTCTCAAATATCTCTCTGTATATCTCCTATATACATCTCTGTATTTAACCCTCTTGTACTAATCTCCTAAGTATATATCTCTGTATATATATATATCTTGTACTAATCTCATAGCAAAATCTGTAGATCTCCTTTACTATTCAACTATGTATCTCTGTACATATATCTCTGAGTACTCATCTCTTAGTACACTACTCAATAGACCTCAGTTTCACTAACGCTCTCCTAAAGTTAGTCACAAAAATCTCAAAGATTTAAACTCTGCAATAAATGCATCTGATAGTCTCTGCTATCCTAATTCTGAATTATATAATTCAACTGTATCTATATGCTTAAGCTACATATCTGTTCTTCTACTATGTCTCTATGCTTAAACTGCATATAACTTCTTCTATTACTCTACAGTAATAATTTATGCCTTGACACTTCAATTTATATATATCTCACTGTATGTATGTGTATCTCTCCTAATAAACCTGCTGACTACTCGTAAATAATCTCAACTTGTTTTACTAGATCCATTAGCTGTAAATTTTATCTACACTCTGCTTTATCATAGCTTAACAGCGCTATTTAAATCTTCATAGCTTAACTGCAAGTCAAAGCTTACTCACTCTCATTTAAATTCATATAAATCTACTATAATCATCTCCTAATGCTTCAGTAATCTTATAACATAGCTCATAATTAGCTAGTCAAATCGCATTATAACTCAACTCAGTGTTTACTATACACCTTTATTTTCTCTCGAGCACATAAGCTCTAATCATCTGCCTAGTCATTATATTGACTAATTCCGCAATTAAAATTCCCTAACTCTTTATCTTCCTTGAATTTTCGAAAAATTCATAACTTCATTTGCGTAACATAGCTGATCTGCTACTAGTTACTAACCAGTAGAATTTAATTAATTCTACTTCATTCTGAGCACTGTATATACCATGCCTCACTGCATGTATATCTATACTGTATACCACTTCTGTATACTATATTCTCTAGTACTTAGCCTCCTAGTAGTACTTTTCTAGTAATATAAATATATTACAAATCTGCTCATTGTTTTATTTATTTATTTCTATACTATACTATAATAGTATATATATCTCATATTTTCTTCGTAGAATACTGTCTATCTATAAATTAGCAATTCGCTCGTTATTCGCTAGATGTCTACTAACGAAAATAATCATTGTTTTACTCACCAGATGTCGTTATAATACCTTAACAACCAGAACTCATCTGAAAGCCTGAACAGAACATCGTCTGTACTCATCAGTTGTTCCTGTAACATACTATCAAATTTAAATAGTTAATTTACGTTCTTTAATTTTCGTAAATTCATCTTTTATTTTTCCACACATGCTCATTTGTGCATTCGTTTTCTCATAATAAATTCGCTCCGCTTTTCATCATAGAATATCACTTCTATATTATAATTACTTAGCTTACTTGCTAGTACTACGATTACCTTTACTAACTCACTCTACAAAATCTAATGGTACACCTAGGAAATCTCTCCATAAAGCTAATTGATTCATAAATAATCTATTTTTCCCTGCGCTCGCATTTCACATAGCCTATCGACAATAAATGTATTTTGCTGTACAACATCCATTTTCTTAATACTTTGCTGCTGTTCTCTAGTCATAAATAGACAAATTCTGTGGAATTTCTTACTTTTCATCAAGATATCTTATCCCAGCCCAATTTGCAATAGACATTAAATTGTGTCCACTATGGCTACGCTGATCTTTCGTATGCTCACTATGCGATTCAAAATCGGACGTTAAACTATTTAATCCGACTATGTCGTTTGAAGTTAACTGATCCTTTTTCTTTTTCTTCTTTTTGGTTTCTTTTACTTTATTCCTTCTCTCTGTAGGTCCGTAGTTAACTACAATATCTCTCCATTCCATTTCATGAAATATTGAACTTTCATCGTCATCTAGATCATCTGAATCATATTTGGTTTCTTCATCACAGAAGAACTTAACCTCTTCGCCCAAATCTTTTAGCAACTGGCTGGATTCTATTTATTTCCGCCTCAATCTGTCCACTATTCTTTAGAACATGATAAACGTTTTGTTCGGCTGTTTCTTCGATGTCTTCGAAGTCTAACATATCGTATATTGCCCCACCTGCTAATCTTAACATCTCCCTTCTATACTTCTTGTCACCATATCTATGAGATGGAACTGAGGTTAAATTTATATTGCACATCAAATCTGCACTAGTCGCTTCTTCACCTTCACTGCATGTTGAATTCTCATCCCCGTCAACACTTCTAAAGCCTTTACATCTTAATAATGTTGCATTTATAATGCCACACTTATTCTTCCTTTTAACTGTTGACTCAACTAAGTCATTATCTGATGTAGCTATCGCTTCTCCACTATCAATTAATTCTCTCCTAATTGATTGTTCGTTACTAGACTCACTGGTTACTAATAACAGAGTATTAATACCTACTGTATCTGCATTGGTTGCCTGCTTGACTAACGTACAGTCATCTACAGTTGTACTACTATTCTCAACATCGCTCGCTACACAATTGCTTGACTGATCTTAATTAATTTCACTAATTACTCGCTCATTACTACTAACGCATGGATCTGCACTGGTAACCTGTTTAACTAACGTGCAGTCATCTGCCGTTCTACCACTACGCTCAGTAATTAACTGTATTCATCCCTCGCTCGACTACTCTATTGTTACGTGAAGCTATAATTAACTTCTCATCGACAGTATCTGCGTTGGTCGACTTATCCATTAACGTGAAATCATCTGCCGTTCTAATTCTATTCTCAGTAATTAACTCTGTGTTCGTTGCTCGCTCGACTACTCTATTGTTATGCTCAGCTATAATTAACTTCTCATTGACCGTATCTGTGTTGGTCGACTTATCCATTGACGTGCAGTCATCTGCCGTTCTAATTCTATTCTCAGTAATTAACTCTGTGTTCGTTGCTCGCTCGACTAGTCTATTGTTACGTGCGGTTACAATTACGTTATTATTAACCGTATCTGTGTTGGTCGACTTACTAACTGACATACAGTTATCTGCAGATCTATTTCTATTTATCGCATCGCTCGTTACATAATTACTACTATTGTCGTATTGAATTTCTCTATGGGTCTGATTACTTATACTTGTATTCGCTTCGACTTTACTATCGTTCTATGTCTGACTACTCATAGATCTACTCGCAACTAGTTCATTACCTACGCACTTGTTTACAGAAATAGCTACTTTATTTCTATTGTTATCATCGTATCGCATAAGTAATTCATCATCACGATCACAACAAAATGAATCAGGTTTATCAGTAGATATATTTTTATCAAGACATAATACAGGTGAAGTTTGACATAAAGAAGTGGTGAAATGATCAGATTTAAATTCACTCGATTTCTTCATTTCACTACGTGCAGAATTTAAATTGTAATTAATGGTACATAGATTTAGTAGTAGGCCTATATTTACTGTGAAGCTTCTGATCTTCATAATAGCCTACACTGTATCCTCGAGTATGCTTCACGCCTGAATGAACATGACTATAGAATCTCGGCCGTCGTGAGAAATCACGGTTGTTATATTGACTGGACAAGACATTGTCCCTACGCGATCTACGATTACACTTATTTAAATTAGCAAATCGTGAATTTCTACACATTGCATCCTTCGAAACAGACGTTAAATTTTCATTTCCAACCGTTATCTGCGCAATTGGACCGTTTGGTTTCAAAGTGAAATGCTTCTTAGAGTTGTTGAATAATTTAACACGCTGGAATTCATCATTCAAGTTGATCCTATCCGTTTCAATTTTGGACATTACCTGAAACAATGGTTAATGGTTTCAAGTTGGAAACAGAATTACGTTTCGTCTTAGAATAGACTACAACAGAAACAATACTCATTGGCTTCAAAACTGTCCTGCTAAACTTAATAATTTATTTGCAGGCGTCAGCTGCAATGTCACTTGACCGTTAAACATTTTAACATAACCACTACGATAATCAGTGATAATATGCAATTCTTTAAATGCACATACACCTAACAATGTATCGACTGCTAAATTATCTATCACGTAGAACAATTGATCCACGACAACATCACCAAATCTAATTGGAAGAATAACCTTCCCCCGCAACTTAATTGAAGTACTGTTAGCGTTTCTAACAGAATTCACCTCATCATCTTCATCAAGCTCTAACAACTTATGAGGATTTCGTTTTAAGAAATTGGCGTTAATAGCATTTATAGCTGCACCCGTGTCTAACAAAACAATACAAAATGTATTTGCCACCTGAACTCTTAATTAGGCTAGATGCTAATTTAATTTCCTTCTTATCTTTATCATCATTTGTTACCGCTGTAACATTGTTACTCAAGTTAACCTTATCACAATCTTGACATTCAAGTGATCTAATTTTACTGAATAACGCGCTCAATCTGACCCGTCCGTCAGTTGTGTATAATTTAATATCGCGCGATGGAATGCGACGAACTTGGCCCTGTCATGCAGAAATTTATCTTGCACGACAAACTTTGGCAAAATGGTTTGGTTTGTGGCAAAAATTACATTTTACCTTTCGCGATACAAGTATTTGAATGTAAATATTTCAAACCACATCGAGTACAGATGTCGCTATTCGTTCGAACAGGATGAAATTGTGACGTTCTACCCACTTGTACTTTATTTACTGTTCTTGGCACTTCATTTACACGACTATCATTTTGTACGTTCCGTCGTACCGTTCTATGATTACTACTATCTGCTAATCGTTTATTATCATCCGGAGATTCGTCAGAGATAACAATGAAGGGTTAGATGTTTCTGGTCTATTCACTCTCCGTGCAATGTCGCTACACTCTTCTAATAACTTGTCTTGTGTCGTGTCGTCTTGTGTCGTACCTGGAGTCGTATTTCGTGTCGTCCTATTAACCGTATGTGACATAGACAAATCATCACAAAATAAACGAGCCCATTTTCTAATGTCTTGGAGACTTTGATCTCGTGGTGTAACACAGTTAATCTTATTTCAGGCAGAAATGCGCCTAAAGCGGCATTGAGTATCTGCTCATCGGAAACTCCGGCTTCCGCTCCCAACCGATTAATTTCTGACAGAAAATTTTCGACACTCTGACCTGGACGTTGATTATATCTGTATAGATTGTCCATTCGCTGCCAATTATCAGTTTAAGAGGCCTGGAATCTTTCCAGAAATGATTCCTTAAACTGGTCAGATGTTGCGAGTTTGGGTGCCTGTCCTTCCCTAGATAATATCTGTCTGGAGCACCACTCAAAAGCACTTCCCGTCAAAAATGTTGACGCGATAGCCAATTTGGTTTTATCTGGAATTTCTCCTTTAGTTTCAAGATATAATAATAGACGTTCGAGAAATACAGTTGGACTATCATTATCCTCCCCTAAAATATTTTAATGTGCGCCGTGGCTGCCATTTGAGAAATTATCTCGTCGCTTTCAACGAAATTATTTGACGCAAAATTATTTATTGTTGACCTACTGTGTGTAGTGTCGACTGCTGGACTGGTTGACGTCGTGTCTTCCTGTCTACTCGTCTCTCCTGAACTCGCTTGATCTGACCCACCTCTCGTCGACTGCTTACGTGTGACCACGGAAGTCATATGAAATGTTCAAAACTTTCTTTTAACACAGCACCTTCTTATAATACCTGTGCTGAAACACTCAAGAAAATCTCGAAAAGCACGGTTAAATAGTCGTTCAATTTAAATTCTACCTTACACTAGCAAAATTTCATTTAGTCAATTTATGCTAACTTTAACACTTGCATTACAGAAATGTTTTTTTTATTGTGCTTCACGAGCACTACACAATTCAGTTAACAGTTATATGACTCCTTGTCTCAATTACTCTAGAATTCGTAATTCTAGTCGTTACTTAACATTCTAGTTAATCATTATAAAATTCATTAGCATTCATAATGCACTTTTACGTAGCAATTTAGTTTCACGTAACTTAAATTCGCTAAAATTCCGTTCCTAGGTCTCTTAGTTACTCGTAACACTTACGTAAATCATTTCATGTTTCACTTAAAATTTACAGTTTACTACGCAAATACAGCATTACAAAAATACAGAATTTTATCAACAGCTTAACTTACAATTTTCTCAGACTTTAAAATTTTAATCTATATAATAGCTTCCCTATACACGTTCAAGATTACCACACAACTCTCATTGACTACCACTCTACGTATCAATTACAATCATCAATAATTATAACTAATTATCGTTTCGCTGCCGTCTAACAATGTGAAAATTCTGTTTAGTTAAATACTACAGTAAAAGTTAATTGTTCACATCAGAAATTTGTAACAGCATATTATTATATTCAGAACACTCTTAATTAAATTTTGTTTTTGCAGCGCACCGTTGCGGCTCCTCAATACCTATTACCTGCTCAACCACATTACGAGCTACCAACTAGCGTACTAAAGATTAAAGAACCTACGGTTCGTAACTAATGGCTTATCGTCTTTGGAAGGTTCCCGAAGGAATTGGGTTGTCCTGGCCGAGGTGGTATAGTATTGAAGGCGCAATTCTAATGTTATCTCTACGCTACACAACAACACTAGTTCTAACATAACGATATTTAATAATACATTCCATTACAATTCACGCATCACATAAAGAACCTACAGTTCGTAAACATAATTTAATTACCACTGTTATGATATTTTAACATATCATAACTTCAAACATACAAACATACATACCATACTAAAACATTCTATGTACCTGTGTCATGTTGACTACCCAAGTCAACTCGCCTAACAAACTCGACAAGTGACCGACTCTAAGTCACAAGACTAACTGCATGTCTGACTGCTACTCTAAGTCACAAGACTAACTACTCACCGGATGCTAGTCACCGAATCTTCAAGTCACTAATCTCGAATCTGACTCTAAGTTAACTTCCTAAAGTCAAGTTCATAATAATAATCTCTAGATATCAATTCAATTAAGCATCCGGTTCAAACCAGAGAAAGAAGGACAAAGAGAGATATTCAGTGATATCTCTATAGACAAAGCATAGAACCGAAAGATATATAAGCATACCTAAAGAAAGACCTCCTACTAATTAATAGCTTAACGGAAGCTCTGGAACATAGGTTGAAAAAGCATTGCACCATCACATTGCAATCTAGAAATCTATAAATGGGTTACAACGGAATATTACCGAAGTATAATAACATCATTACCGGATAAGGGGTAAGACAACCAGGTAAATGATAACTGGGTCATAAGTACACCATAGCATAAGAAAGGGACGTTAAGGATCCGGTTATGCTATAATAGAGAGCTCCGGATCTTCAGCTGTCTCAACTCTTTCTTAGAGCTGAAAGTTTGGGAGATGTCACTATTCAGCAACCTGGTGCTGTACATCAGGCAAGGTCGATGGTCAAGCTGACATACTTTCTGAAGATTTTTCTCTTCTGATCTCAGTTTAAGCTGACAGAGCGAGAACTCATAGGACTCCATCGAATCAACGTTTTTGTGATCAACGTCTATTTTAAAGCATAGTTTACCTGCCAATGTCCAACATCAGCTCCATGCAACGACCTGTCTCTACTCAGAGACATAGAGGCATAAAAGTCCTTGGATGAATCTGTTGTATCGGCAGCAATGAAGAGTTTCTCCAACCATCTGTGATATCTAAGTGAGACTCTGATTGGACTGACTTTTTTGATGCAGATGTTACCGTTGATGAAAAAGTTGACATGACAAGAGCGCTTGAAAGCGAAGGTTCATGTGACCATCTACCACGCACAATTATTGTTGACGATAAAACTACTAAGAAAAAACTATCTGATTTCGAAACAACGAATGCTAGGAAGCTGTTCATAGCTTTAGATATGGATCAGGATTTTCTAGAAGAAGATCCAAGTATAGGGTGTCGCATAAGTTCGTATACCGTTTTCAAATTGCAGTAATTCGGCTAGTAAAGGTCGCATGTTCATAAAATTTCGTATTCGTGTATAATAGATGTGAATTAGATGTTGGTGCAAGTTTATTTTCATTAGACCAGGAAATGACGTCACACGGCGCTGTCGCGCAATGTGACCCATTTTCTGACTGGCGCAGCTAGAGACACGCTGTGGCTGCATGCAGCGCGTGCCTGGAAATTACCTGATGTTGTCGTCCAGGACCGCAGTCAAGGCTAATCAACGTGTCAATGTTATTGTTCGATGAGGCCGCGTATAATTTATAATATGGATAAAATTAAAATAATACAATTACGTGCACAGGCAGTAGTATTGGCTAAAGAAGGATATTCGCATAAATGTATTGCACAAAAGTTAAATCGGAGTAAGTGTTGGGTTACGAAGTGGGTAGGTCGAAGCAAATTTGACGAAAAACTAGTGGATATGAAACGTAGTGGACGTCCGAAGATACTGTCTAATACAGCCAAGCGTCTCATCCAATCCGCAAAATACAGACGTGGACAGAGTTTGCGCCGTATTTCAAATCAACTGAAAATTCGTAATGAACGTGCTTCTAAGGACACAATTCGCAGATACATGGTTAATGACCTGAAGTGGAAGAACTGGCGTCGCAAAAAAATTCCACTGTTGACTGATGCTCACAAGGTGAAACGTATTAAGTTTGCGCGTGATCATCGTAATTGGACTGTTCAGGATTGGTCAAATGTTCTGTTTACTGACGAGTCACCCTTCAAAGTGTTTTACATACCCAATCCCAAGAACGACACTGTGTGGGGATCACAGGAGAGTAATGTTCCTCCCGCTGCTCAAATGAAGTTCAGTCCCTCGGTTATGGTTTGGGGCGGAATGACTGCACACGGATTAACGAGTCTGCACTTCATTCCGAACGGTACACGACTTAACTCGGATTATTACATTGTAAACATACTGGATAAACTCGTCAAGCCAGCGTTTCAAAGAATCGTAACCGGCGGCAACGTTACTCGAGTAAAGCTGTTCAATGACAATGACCTTGGCATCTTTCAACAGGATGGTGCAAGATGTCATACATCAGCCAAAACAACAAGATGGTTGGAAGACAACATTCCATCGTACATTAAGCCGAAGGACTGGCCACCGAACTCTCCAGACCTTTCTCCTATCGAGAACCTGTGGAGTATTCTGTCGTTTAGTGTCTACCGCGATCCAGAGCCCACGAATGTTGTGCAGCTGAAACGTCGTCTACAACAAGCTTGGAGATCAGTGAAAGTGGAAATACTTCAGACATTAATCAAATCTATGCCGGATAGAATACTCGCTGTCATTAAGCAAAAAGGAAATACTATAAAATATTAGTTTTTGCGAAAATGTGACGTCATTCAGAAAAATTTCAGTTTCTACTTAATTACTTGTACGATTACAAATTAAATTGTACCCATATATTTTATTTATCGTGTCTACATACTGTCCAAATTTGGTTTAAAACGGTTAAGTAGTTCCAGAGTTAATGCAATTTGAAAACGGTATACGAACTTATGCGACACCCTATATATGAGACACAAATGACGTATAGATTAAAGCTCGGGAGAAAGGCAGGTCAGTTAAAGGTCGTGAATGACGCTGCTGAGCGCGGCGTTGCGCTTTGTCAATCGTTCAACGGAGTGCTTACTAACCAAGAAGAACAGAAACAGCTCCTGTTACAGATAGTGGACAATCAGAGATTGCATTATCCTGACTCAAACAAGTCAACGGTCGTCAAGAAAACTTTTAATCCTTGACAGTGTTTTCATTAAGTAGGTCATATTATATATAATATTTGAGTCTGTTGTGCAACCTCTAAATATTAATT
>CAJHZI010000837.1:182500-220000 GCA_905160935.1 Enchytraeus crypticus | reverse complement strand
TGAAGGAATTGAGCGGGTCTCTAACTTCAAATGCTTAGGTGTCATAGTATCTTATAACTTTTCTTTTTCTGCCCACATCGCAAGTATCATTAGCTTGTATTCGAGTGACATTTTTACGCTGAACTCTTTATGTAGTAAAGGTTTGGCAAATGCTCTTCTTCAAGGAGTCTTTCAAGCCTTCACACTCTCTAACTTCTGTGTTCATCCAAGTTTTGATGGGGCTCTACTAATGCTGAAGAGAGAACCCGTCTTGAAACCTATTTTGAAGAAGGCAAGAGGAGCAGGATTCTACTGTAGTGAGTCTAATTTTGAGGACCTATGCAGTTCTGCTATCAATAATTTTTTAAATTCAATCTGTAACAATCCTGCACATTTACTGGCGCATTAATTTTGTTACCTCCACAAAACTATCATAATTACCCAACCCAATGAAATACTGCTAAGAAGTGCTTTTCTCGTTCCTTAAAACGAAGGAGTCTGAGCGATAATAACGTAATTACCCATATGATTTTAGATGATGCTAGTTGATTTAATGAATACTAATGTTACTTCTTTACTCATTCTACAGTAGGCCCTATATGGTATTTATTAATAGTATTAGCCACGAATTTATGTAACGTTGTAATATACATGTAGTAAATGTTATCGAAAACAATTTTTAGTTTCGTCTCTCTTATATGTTGCCTATTAACTGTTTATGCTGTATAGGTAATTTGTTATACAGTTTCTGTTGGAGCTTCTATACTGTACTTTCTGCGGTTGTCAGATTGAAAACAAATAAATTAATATATGATTATTATCTATCTATACATGTAAGAATGTATGTCAGTTTGTATATCAGCAGGTACGTATGTTTATATGCACGTCTCTTCAGTGCACTGCCAAGTGGCAGGTTCAAGGTACATATTCATACTCAAAGTCTGCTTTCTCGCTCCAAAAGAGCACTCCTTAGATCAACAAGTTAATCCCTTCACAAAGTCTATGCCTTATCCATACCTTATGTAGCCTATAGCTTGGGAAAAATATGGCTTCTGAGGTGGTTTCCCGTTGCCTTCCTCAGTTAGGTGGATTAATTATCATTTAATCCTGGGGGAAAATATTTCATGGTGAGGCCCTCTTGCCATCCTCAGCTCCTGCCTTTAGTCGCCTCTTACGTACACGCGGCAGATCGTTTGCGGTTGCCCTATTCTGCAGTGGTTCAAACACACCCGAGCATAACACGGGGTACGCACGTATGTATGTATTTATATATGTGCATGTACGTATGTAGGTAGGCTTACAAGCTGCGAAATTTGGTCGCTCAAGTGTCACTCCAGATGTAATGTCATGCTGCTTTATTTTTCATTAGCTTTAGAATCATAGCTTTATATTTGTTGGACGCAGGCGGTACTGCTTCAGTATATGTAGGACAACCGCTGGACACAGTTAAAGTGAAGATGCAGACGTTTCCGCATCTCTATAACAATGGATATCGATGCTTTGTTACCACATTGCGTCAGGATGGGATAGCGAGGGGATTGTATGCTGGTACTGTGCCAAGTTTAGCTGCCCAGGTTAGTCTCAGTTGATGCACGCTGCCGCTTGTGCAATTTATTAAGTTATTTATTTCTAAGGGCTCATAAAACCCTACAAAGTTCACAAACAACACAGGCTATCTAGCACATGCAGGAAACGAAACACAAACACAAACAAAATGTGAACTATGGTGGTGAACGCAAACAAAATGTGAACTATGATAGGGCCTTCTGGCATGTTCATGAAATCAAATAGTCAAGGGTATAGCTTACAAATGAAAATAGAAAAGTAAAATAAAAATAAGATAGCTATAAAGTTCATTGAGAGAACAAGTCCAGTAAAGTTAGTAGCAATTTTTAAGTACTGACGTAGTTTAGTATAAAGAGAGTTAAAGATCAGAGACGAGCATACACTAGATGGTAGGGATGGACAATATCGTGGACCTTGTACAGCAATATATTTCTTGCAAATGGAAATTCTGAAATCTGGCGTAACAAAATCCGATCGGTTTCTAAATTTATAAACCGGATATATAGCGTTGTTCAATTGCATGGAACAATTGTAACATAAAGGTAGACCGTAGATCATTATGAATAAATTTATACAAAAAGAAGCAGCAGCTATATTTATTAATTATCAGTTAATTTTAAGATTGTAATGTTTTTGAATATGTTATTCATATTTCGATGAAAACTTTGCTGAATAATTCTAATTGCACATTTTGAAGTACTATCTAATCATTGAGCATAGTTTTAGAAGCATTGTACCAAACAATATTGCAGTAATATAAATGTGGATATATTAGACTTGTTGTGTCTGGCGCAATGTAGAATGACCAGACGTAAAAAAAACTGCACGTGTCGTAGAAGACGACTAAGTAGGAGCTGGAGGAAGGCAAACGCGAACCACTTCATCCAGCAGCGTAATTATCTCCGTGATAATACGTCATATAACTACAAAGATAAAGGACCTCAGTCCGGTGCACCCCTAAGTGGGGAGAAGATGCGAAGAATGACGCGGTCAGTCGGCACCTTGGGTGCCTCAAAGATATTCCATATGCTTTACAGTGCAAGGGCTCCAAGAGATTTAAATATAGGCACTTGGAATATATTCCAAGAACATTGAGAAAAAGAGGAAAGTTAGAAAATATTAATCGCGAAATGATGAGGGCGGCAATTGGTATTTTAGGGTTGAGTGAATTGAGATGGAAGAGGAAGGAGATTTCATGAGTGATGAGTACGAAGTGATTTAGTATGTAGGACACGAAAGCCAAACAGGAGTGGCGATAATATTAGACAAAACATTCAGCGAAAGAGTAACTCAGATAGTACAGTTCAGTGAATGAGTGATATTAGTCAGAATTCAAGCGGAGCCGGTAGATTTTGCCTTCATTCAGGTGCATATGCCCTCATCAGATGCTTAAGATTAGGAAATAGAAGGTATTTATGAGAGTTTAGAAGAACTGATAAAAGCAAAGAGGGCTACAGATCAATTGAATGCTATGAGAGATTGGAATGCGGTGGTTGGTGAAGGTAAGGACGAACAGGAAATTTACGAGTTTGAGTAGTTATATATAAATATGAACTAGGACGACCTGGAATTTGACCCCCCAACTGCGTCACGCGCTGACCTAGTTAATCTGCCCACACACACATGCTTGCCCGTACTAATTAGCCCGAAGTATTAGTGGATGTATGCGTCACGTGTGTGCACTTAAGCGGATGTTACAAATTAGCCCAAGTGGAGCGATTGACCTCGCTCAGTACTAATTAGCTCAATGTGAGCACTTAAGTGGATGTTACTAATTAGCCCCGAAGAGCAATTGTATGTAGGTCAAACCAATTTTTGACAAACTAAATGACTCATTTTTATTAAGAGGAGCAGGGGGTTCTCACCAGATGATTTCCTCTAAATATAATAAATAATTAAACTATTTCATCCAGACTAATTATTGCAAAGTGAAGCATCTCGTTAATTACGTCATGTGAGTCATGAAAAGTGTGGTGCCTCTTAAATTTAAAATTTTCTAATGTATCTGCTCCATCTTATATTTCTGCATTAAATGCAAAACAGGCTATGAAAATCGCAAAACAGCGTATCGCAAATAAGTATAGCTGTCGATTTCGTCGATTGTAGGCTTCCTCATTGCGTCGGCAGTGCGTCGGCGGCGAAGTCAGGCGGTGGTTTCGGGGAGCTACGTCGAGCAGCGTGGAAATTATGTCTGGTCCGTGTACATTACGTCCAATAAAATTTTCATCATGCAAGTCATGAAATTAATAGCTTTCTATACTTTAAATTATTCTTCCTCTTGCCATACATCTAGTTTACTATTGCTGTATTCTTTGCATTAGATGTCTCTTACATCACATGTAGTTAACGATCGTGCTATTCTTCGGCGCTCATCACAAAATATACACACACACATACACCAGGGAATTTATGATGGGCAAATGCATAATTTCTATGATAAAAATTGAGTCATTAAAGATAAACTAATTATAAAGTCAGCACTGTTTCATATATAATTAATTTTCTACCGCCTGACTTCGCCGCCGACGCACTGCCGACGCGCTACTGACGCGATGAGGAAGCCTACAATCGACGAAATTGACAGCTATACTTATTTGCGATACGCTGTTTTGCGATTTTCATAGCTTGTTTTACATTAAATGCAGAAATATAAGATGGAGCAGATACTTTAGAAAATTTTAAATTTAAGAGGCACCACACTTTTCATGACTCACATGACGTAATTAACGAGATGCTTCACTTTGCAATAATTAGTCCGGATGAAATAGTTTAATTATTTATTATATTTAGAGTGAATCATCTGGTGAGAACCCCCTGCTCCTCTTAATAAAAATGAGTCATTTAGTTTGTCAAAAATTGGTTTGACCTGCATACAATTGCTCTTCCCGGGCTAATTAGTAACATCCACTAAGTGCTCACATTGAGCTAATTAGTACTGAGCGAGGTCAATCGCTCCACTTGGGCTAATTTGTAACATCCGCTTAAGTGCACACACGTGACGCATACATCCACTAATACTTCGGGCTAATTAGTACGGGCAAGCATGTGTGTGTGGGTAGATTAACTAGGTCAGCGCGTGACGCAGTTGGGGGGTCAAATTCCAGGTCGTCCTAGTTGATACTTATACATAACTACTAGTTTGTTCTGGAGAAAGAAATGATCGAGGTCAAGGACTAATTGATTTCTGTAGAAGGATGGAGGTGATGGTGACACACATATGGTTCAAGCATGAAAGAAAAAGGCGATACATATGGAAGAAGCCTGGATATACTGGACTATTTCAACTAGATACTCTCTCTCTCTCTTAGTGCACTACCTACTGGCAGGTCCATGGTATAAATGCCTCCACATTTCTCTGTCTTCTGCTTTCCTCGTTATTTCCACATATGCGTGGGTCTTTAAATCATCTAATATACCTAATCTCGGCCTGCCACTACCTCTTTTCCCTTCCATTCTACCTTCTATGACCTCTATTAATAGACCTTCCCTCCTTAGGATGTGTCCTATCCAACTCCTCTTCCCATTTCTTAATACATTTATCAGCTGTCTATCTGTACCAACTCTCTCCAGAAATTCCTCATTTGTAACCTTTTGAGTCCAGCTAATCCTTTATTCTTCTTCTCGAAGTCCACATTTCCAATGCCTCCAGTTTCCTAATATCTTCCTTCCTTAAGGTCCATGTTTCACATCCATACAATAGCGTGGTCCAAACCAAAGTTTTCACTATCTTTATCTTTGTGTCTTTCTTTAGACTTTTTGTTAAACGTTCTTTCCTATCACCAAAGGCCGCTTTTGCTTGTGCAATCCTACTGTATATTTCAGTCTCACATTTGCCGTCATCGGTTATAGTATGACCCAAATATTTGAAACTCCTTAGAGTCCCTACCTGTTCCAAATTCAAAATTCAAGGCTTGCTCCAGTATTGCCCAGCGTAAATGTTACAGCGGCGAAATGTTACAGCCTTGACTTACTGCACGTCCTATGTCGCCTTCTTCTGAGTATTCTTGTTGGTTTTTTATTACTGCTTTTTGATTCATGTACAAGTTTAAACTTAGTCGTTTATCTCTCCAGTCAATTCTATTATTTTCAAGATGTGCATCATCGTTATCCAATCAATCCTGTGAGGATACAAAAACCTCATTTCCAAATACTAAGCTTCTTTCGCAATGCACCCGCATTACCCCTATTGCATCACTTGTGCCGCATCCTTTCCTAACGCCAAATTGTGTCTTGCTCGGTATCATATCTGCTTTCGACTGAATGCGATTATTTATTATCTTTAATAAGATCTTCGATGCATGAGGTATTAAACTGATTGTTCTGTTATCCGAACAATTCACAGCATTGGCTTTTTGGGGAATTGGGATCATCACTAACTTGGTAAAGTCGTCTGGCCAAATACCTGTATTGTACACTTCCATACATTCCTCCATTAACTTCTCCTTCCAATATTTTCAAGAATTCTGCTGATTCTGAAGTTAGTGCTATCATCTATTCCGGCTGCTTTCCCCTTCGTCCTGCTGTTAATTGCAGAATAAATTTCTCATTCATTATATCGGGGCCCTTTCTATCGTTTTCTTCTATATTTTCTTCTTCTATTTTAAATCCTCTTGAACTGGCTTCCTAGCCTTATCGTTCAATTCCTGTACATATTCTCTCCATCTTTCTTTTACTTCTTAAATTCCCTATCTTTAGCCGTTTTACTAAAGTTCTATTCATTTCCTTTCTCTTTCTTATTGGTTCTTGTCAATATCCTGACTTCCTGGTACAATAGATCGAACCTCCCTCTTTTATCATATTCGGGTAAATCACCACACTTTTCACTCAACCAATGATCCTTTGCTTTGTGTGTAATTCTTCTAAGCTCATTGTTTAAGCTTCTATATTTCCTTCGGCCATGACTGTGTCAATACTTTTCCATTTCCACCTTTCATCCATTTTTTTAATATTTATTTTAACCTATTCAATGATAGACAAGTACAAAGGACAAAATTACAAAGCTATCAAATGATCAAGTAACATGCAAATTGTCAATATTGTTAAATAACAAAATGTGAATATCAAAATGTGCGACCACTATCGAATGTATACATACATACAAACGAATACACATACATACATATATACATACACACAACATACATACATACACATATATACACATACATACACATATACACATACAAATATAAACACACACATATATGTATGTATATACATACACCCATACATGTATACACATATACACATTCACCACTAGCCATGTTAACATCATGCGACATTAACTATCACAATTCAAAAACATTTTTAATTACTAGCATGTAAAATATTCTCAAATTTATTCCATATCTTATGTTTTATTTGACTTTTTGAATCATTTGGATTTAGACCAAATTCCAGTTGCAATGCTGTATAATCTGTAATGTCATTTTTATCCTCATTCATATTTTGACTAATTAAATTTAAATTATATAGATTATTTAGAAAATTATACCTGTGATAATCATAGGTATACTTGAATGGCAAAGAGTTTGTAAAGTACTGACATTTCAAGATTACTTCATCGCAGTGAGTATGGAATATCTTAGAGAAAACGCTGTTATACACAAAACTTAGCCTGTGAATGTCCTTTTTTGATAATGCAATAGATGCAATACCGTACCGTATATGAGGGATAGCTTGTGACTCCATCAGTTTTAGCAGAACCCCAAGCGGTGCGGATGTACCAAGGTGACTAAGTATTGAGTTGGACTTCCAATAAAAACTTTTTATACTTGATTACCATGAACATTTAAAAACCTTATTACTTCAAATTGTAATTCCTAAAAACCTAATCTCATTTACCCACGGTACAATTATGTCATTTATTTTTTTGTTATTACAAATATTCTTACATCTCGGACCGATTCTAAGACATTGACACTTAGAGTTATTTATTGGCAAATCCAAAGAAGAAAATAACATATTACATAAATCAAATAGTTTTTGCATGTCAGTTACGGTAATGCTTAGTAAAATCAAGTCATCAGCATACATAAAACTATTATAACATTTTCGACCAACAAAGCATCCCAAACGTGATTTTTCTAATTTCTCTAAAATTGTATCAACATAAAGTGAGAATTGGAGAGGTGAGAGTATCCCTCCGTGTCTTACACCCGACATTAGAGGAACAGCATTTGATCTAGTATTGTTTCATTTAGTACTCGTTGAATTCTTCAAAAACCAATTTTCTAAAATATTTATTATATTTATATTAAAATCCTTTTCTTGCAGTATACATAGAATTCCAAAAATGTTAGTTTTATCAAACGCCTTTTTTAGATCTATTGAGCCAATATTTATTGTTGAATTACGCTCATTGAAGAAATTTATTATCTTGCGTACAGTTTGAATAGAATTGTAACATCCTACATTTGTCTTAAAACCAAACTGTCTGTTGGATGTTGTCAATTTTGAGAAATATTTTTGCAAACAGTGCTCAAATATTTTTGAGATAACTGGACTAATTGTTATTGCACGAAAATCGTCTGCTGTTACATTTTTCTTACTAGTTTTAAATTTTGGTATTGGTGTTGATAAGCCGACACCGAAGTCATCCGGTACCAATCCCAGTTTAAGCATAATATCGAATAAACGAGTAAGGATAATTATGATAGATGGATGTGCATATATTATATGCTCAATTGAAATATGATCATTACCAGGAGGTTTATGAGTATCGATCTTATCAATAGCCTCGTTCACTGCTCGGACACTAAATGAGATACCATCTGAACCAGTATTCGTATCTGCTTTTCGTAAGAAATATTTTAATTTGAAGTCATTATGCTTGGTAATGTCATTAGGTGAGCATGTTGACGCTAACTCATTTGCTAGATATTCAGCTATCTCTGCATTATCATGTAAACCGTTAACATTTAAGACAGTTTGTTTTTAGGTTTTTTTACGCAATTATTAAAAAATTTCCAAAATTTCTTGGGATCCGAATTTAACAGATTTTGTTGTAACCTAATTCCAATTCGGTTTCTATTTTGCGTTTTATTTTTAAATATAGCTGCTCTATATTGTTTGCGTGCACTGCATTTCTCTTCATATAATGAACCACTCATTGGCTTACCAGCTTTGCACCAAAGATCAAATTTGATTTTTGCAACATTTTTTTCATCATTAAGAGATTGATCCCACCAATGTTTTTTAAATCCAGGTTTATTATTCTTTAGCGCAACCGTTTTTAACGAAGCGTTATACAAAACATGTACGATATTCCGGTAAATGTCATTTATTTCTTGCTGTGAGAAAATATCAGGTCTTTTTATTTTTAAGGCTTGCAGGTCAGAGATCCAAAAAAGGTTACATAAATTTTGTAATTCTATTCATGTTAAATTATAATATTCAGATTTAGAAGATCTTTCCCAATCAAAGGAAAAATATTTTTCATCATTTTGTGAACTTTGTGATTTCTTTAATAAAGTTTGGTCTTTTTCAAGATCATATAATATATTTTCTATTTCCAAATTAATCGGGACATGGCTTTCAATATCAACAATAGAACGTGTTAATTTACTTAGACTTTCCGAAACATAAAAGTGATCAATGTAAGATTGAGCAACCCGGGATTTTCCTGAAAAAAGTGTATGATATTGTACAAGGAACAATCGCCACATTATTCGTACGATGCAATTTAACTCATTCATCCAGTTATTAATAGTCTTTGCTACATTCGAATCATTCATTACGTTACAATTAAAATCGCCTGCAAACACCGCATATTTATAATTGATATCACTAAGAGACAACTCGATATTATACAATAAAAGTTTCAGGAGCTCTAAATCAGCATTATTTTTGCAACTAGGTAAATAGACATTTATTATTACTAGTTTACCCACTGTCACAATTATAAACCTTTCTTCACACAGAACGCAATTGACCTTGCCTAACAAAATTTCTAAATCCTTTCTGATTCATGTACATAAACCCCCGTGCGGTCTTCCCCGTAAAATTCCTTGTTCTAGGATCGAATCCATCGAACTTACTCCAAAATATAATAGTCGTTTTTAAAATCATCTAGCAAAGAAAGCTGCTCAGTACTAAGCCAGTGCTCTTGACAACATACGATCTCCTTTCTCATTGAATCGCAAATTTGCTTTAATGTTAAAATACCTTGATTTATTCCATTCATTTTGTACGTTATTATGTTTAGATGACTTTGGAGTTTATCCGTCATACACGCATAATTAGCCATTGATAATAGGCATTTTTGCACCGATCTCTCCTGTCGCTGGTTCACATTGTTGATTTGTTGCTAAGCCGATAGGTAATATTACACTCTTCTCATCGGTATTGTGAACTAAGTCTACGTCAGCTATACACTCGTCCCTATTGCTCTTGTTAGGGATATTGCTATCGCTTGCAAGGTTACAACTGATTGAATCAACAATATCATTGTTTACTACCCCATCCTCGACACATATACTATTATTGTCAGTTGGAAATTCCGCGATCAGTGAGTCCTCGTTCTCCATATCTGACATGTGCACAGAAGTGTGTGTCGGGTTGTCATTGACTCTTATTTCAGTAGAGATCTCGGTATTTGACAAATTTCCTCCAGATTGTTTGGACTTAGTGCCAGATTTTGTTTCGACGTTTAAATCAACCGAGCCCGTAGTGTTAGAGTGGTCTCCTGCATCTCACGTTTTGTAGTTCCAACGCCGGATTACAATACCTGTCGGCCATGAAGACTGTTTCAAGATGTCACTATCATTTTTTATGTCTACCGCCAGCTTAAAGGTGCTTGACTTTTGGTTAGGTTTGGTAACGTTGAAACAGAATAGAACTTTAATGTTACTTTTTCTACATTGATCTCTGATATCTTTCACTTCATATTCTTTCCCAACGTTATATATTCCAAACACTGATTTACCAGGTGCTGGACTACTTGATGCCGCTGCTTTGAGATACTTGGATTGACCGCTACCGACTACTCTTATAGCTGAAGCAGTCTTAGTAGGCTGCAATTGTTCTACTTTTTATACTTATTGGGTTCTCCAGAAACTGTTGCATGTAGTAATCTGTTAGCATAGGATGGTTTTTCGGTAGGTAAGTTAATATTAGATTTTTTCGACTGTCTGGTACTTTCAATCGCAGAATCTATGGGAGAAATGTTTGCGCTATTTGCTGATCGTTTTTTCGAAGCTCCATTCTGGACAACAGTGAACCCCTAATCATCCGCCTCTGATACTTTCGGGGTGGCTGTCATCGATCCCCAGTCAGTTGCTATCGGTTGCTTGTTTGAAGTAGTTTCCGAGTTGACCGATATTCTACTGTTATCCGTGTTCCTTGTATTTGATGAGTAATCAGGTTGAATGGATTTGGTTGTGATTACTTTATTTCTGTTTTCAATGAAATTTACTGTCATCTGTTGAATAGTTTTTAGCGATGTTAGAGAATTATCACACACCTGTTTGATGAATTCTTCCAAGTTTATCCAACTTAGACCAGATAAAATCCACGTCACCCTCGCATAGTTTACAGGAGGAATATTATCCATGTTGTCAGATACGAATAATGGCAGTTTACTTAGGTAATTATTTTCGTCCAGGAACGCAAGAATGGCTAAAATGTCATCGAATTCTGTTGAAATGTTAGATGTGCTATCCCGCCTTTTACGAATCGATTTCGGAAAGTTCGCAATATCCATCTTCTTTGTGATATTCAGCAGTAAAGTTTTAGCAGCTACTATTTGCTCATGGCTGTAGAATTCTAACACTATCGATTTTAGCGGTTTTGACTAAGATCCATACCAATTTTCCAATTTTATTGCAGATAAAGTACAAGCAGTTGTTTACAAATAAATTATTTACGTCCGCCATTGACAGCGTTACCATCTCCTCATTTTGACTAGCATGTCACTTGTGATCCAAGATTTATTAGCCGTATTTGCCTTAAGAAAGCCTTATACTTCTTTTTTTGCGCCTGTTTTAATAGCTACCATTAGCTGACGCTATCTTTCATTTACCCCTGATCTTTCGCAGTCCTTCATTTTCTTAACTTCTCTTTCGACTGCTTCCTGAAACTGACTTCTTTTCTCGTTCAATCCGTTCAAATTCCATCTCCTACTGCTTTTCTTCTAAAGTATTTTCTTCAGCTGAAGCCTTACTTTTGCCATTGCTAGATTGTGGTCTGAATTAAAATCGGCTCAAGATCTGCGTGATGTTCAAGATCTGAAATTGTGCATCATTACTTAATGTAGGCCTCTGATATATTTTACTTCAATTTTATGTATGTTCACGCTAAAGTTATTGTTTTTAGGTATCAGAAAATGCTGTACTATTCATGGCTTACGGCGTGTGTCAAAAGGTTGTTGCGACGACGGTGGGTCTGTCAGACATTAAAGACCTCTCTGCTCTACATAACGCCGTGTCTGGCAGTATGGCAGCTTTCTTTGCTGCCCTTGTTCTATGCCCCACTGAACTCATTAAGTGCAAGTTGCAGGTAGGGTTAGGATTTGCATTTATCTCGTTTTCATCTAATGTCATCAATACGGACCTATCACGCGCAATCTCTCAGTAATGATTTCTCTTCTGAATGTTACCACTCCTTTACGGCGAATCGCAGTATTTTGTAATTGGTTCCTTAATTTGCTATTTACTCAATATAGCCCACTGCTGTTTACTTTACAACTAAATCACAATACTATGCAACTGTGGCTGACGCCGAATACTGAGACGACGACTGCTTCATATATATATATATATATATATATATATATATATATATATATATATATATATATATATACATACACTGTCATAAAAAACATGTGCGCAGTATTTCATCCACAACTTTGACATTTGTGAACCGATTTTGAAAATTGTTTCAGAATTATAAAGTAGAAGAAAAGTATCAATCTTAAATCTAGTTTTTGTGATAATTCCGGTATATTTTAAACAATAACAGACGATTTTACAAACATAGTCTATCTTTGTTTAAATTTTAAAATGGTGTTTACTAAAGCGGATTAAGAGTTGACAAAAACTTGTACCTCTTAAAGGGTTGTGGCTCACATTGGTTGATTGCCGAATTTCCAACAAAAAACTGGATTCTGGTAGGGCCAGATTGCTTATTAAAGAAATTACACCGAAAAGAAGAAAATAAATAACGTGGACGAGTTGAAGCAACGCCTGGTGGACGTTTGGCAAGACATGAAGCAATCTGTCATTGATAAAGCAATAGATGAGTGGCGCAAGCGTCTCCGAGCTTGTATTCCAGCTAAAGGAGGGCACTTTGAGCATAATTAAGCTTTGACAGTTGACAGTAGCAGTATAATACTGCTTGTTTCTTTTTTTGTTAAGCCACGGATTTGTAGACATTCTGTAGCGATTGATTTACTTAAACTGAATATTTTCAGTCGCGCATATTTCAAGCACAGCTTCAACGCAAAAATAATAATTAACAGAGTCACTTAATGTTATTTTATAGCAAATGTGTTCCTGATATTACCTATGCAAAAATTTAAAAAATCGGTTCACTAATACCAAAGTTATGGGCGAAAGACTGCGCACATGTTTTTTTGACTCACAGTGTATATATATATATATATATATATATATATATATATATATATATATATATATATATATATGATCTATGATCTTTATTTACCATAATACTACATGGCAGTATGAAAAGAATAAGAAAAGAAAATAAAGTAACATCGAGTAACGTACTTTATTCTCGAATTGCTTCCCAAATGCATGTATGGTAACTGTAAATAATATATACACATGTATTCCACTATATATAGACCTATATATATATACATGTATATATATATATATATATATATATATATATATATATATATATATATACATATATATATATATGTATATTATATGTGGTGTGTATATAGATATATATAGTATATAATATATAATATATATATATATAGATATATATATATATATATATATACATATATATATATATATATATATATATATGTGTGTGTGTGTGTGTGTGTGTGTGTGTGTGTGTGTGTGTGTGTGTGTGTAAGAAGTAAAGGAAAGGAAGGAACTAAAAGAAAGATGGAGAGAATATGAAGAGGAATTGTATGATAAGGCTTTGAAGCCAGTTCAAGAGGATTTTAAAATAGAAGAAGAGAATATAATAGAAAACGACAAAAGAGGCCCCGATAAAATGAAGGAGAAATTTATTCTTCAATCAACAGTATGAAGAAGGGGAAAGCAGCCGGAATAAATGATCTCCCAGCAGAATTCTTGAAAATGTTGGAAAGAGAAACACTCAAAAAGTTAATGGAGGCATGTATGGAAGTGTACAATACAGGTATTTAGCCAGACGACTTTACCAAGTCAGTGATGATCCCAATTCCCAAAATAGTCAATGCTGTGGAGTGTTAAATCGAAAGCAGAGATGATACTGAGCAAGACACAATTTCTTTTAGGAAAGGATGCACAAGAAAAGCAATAGGGATAATGCGGGTTCTTTGCTAAAGAAGCTTCGCATATGGAAATGACGTTTTTGTATGCTTTGTGGACTTTGAGAAGGGCTTTGACCGGATTGATTGGATAACGATTACGAATATCTTGAAAAGAATAGGAGTTGACTGGAGAGATAGAAGAATAATTTTGAACTTGTACATGAATCAAAGAGCAGTAATCAAAATCCAACAAGAATACTCAGAAGAAGTCGAAATAGGACGTGGAGTAAGACAAGGTTGTAGCATTTCGCCGCTGCTGTTTAACATTTACGCTGAGGCATGATGGAGGAAGCCATGGAAAACACGGAAGAAGGAATAAAAGTAGGAGGAAAATTATTATAAGATGTACGATTTGCAGATGACCAAGGAATGGTAACAGGCAGCGATACTCGACTGCAGAAGATAATGGATAGGCTGAATGATACGGCATTGCTATATGGCATGAAGATTAATATAAAAAAGACCAACGTTATGGGAGTGTCTAGTGGTAGGGGTGAACTTGGTGTCGCAGTGAGTGGCGCGAGGTTGGGGTATGTGGGGGGTTTCAAGTGTGTGGGTGCTATGGACGATGACGGGAAATGTGGGACTGGAGATAGCGGTGGGATTGCGCAGGCGGAGGCGGCCTTTGGTATTGAGAGAGTACTTTTAACAAAGGGTCTGAAGAGAGACGCAGGGATAAAGATAGTGAAAACTTTGGTTTGGACCACGCTATTGTATGAATGTGAAACATGGATCTTAAGGAAGGAAGATATTAGAAAAACTGGAGGCATTGGGGGTGTGGATTTGAAGAAGGGTGGAGAGGATTGGCTGGACTCGGAGAGTTGCTGGTGGGGAGGTTCTGGAGAGAGTTGGTGCAGATGGACAGTTGATAAATGTAGTAAGAAATAGTTGGATAGGACACGTTCTAGGGGAGAGGGACTATTAATGGAGGTCGTGGAAGGTGGAATAGAGAGAGAGGGAGGCAGGGGCGGGCCGAGATTGGAGATGTTGGATGATTTGGGGACTCACTCACGTGTGGAGATGAGGGGGGAGGCGGTTGACGGGGGGGATGGTGGCGTTATTTACCATGGACCTGCCAGTAGGCAGAGCACTAAGAGATGTATATATATATATATATACATGTATATATATATATATATATATATATATATATATACACACATGTATATATATATATATATATATATATATATATATATATATACATGTATATATATATATATAAATACAAGTACATGTATATATTTATATATATATATATATATTTATATATATATATTGTATATATTATATTATATATATATATATATATATATATATATTGACATATTGCGACTTAGTTATTGATTGTTCTGTGCATGTACGATTTTATGCTATTTTTATTTCGGACACCATATTACCATTGACCATGCTTTAGAAGTGTAAGAGGGATTTATATCCTCATGTTACACAACCAGAAAGATTTGAAATGTAGTCGATTAAACTCTTGACTTCAAGACTGTTTCTTTTCTCTTCTGGTGTGATTAGCAATAATAGCTCTAGCGTGATTGCCCATATATGAAAAAATGAGGTATGAAAAAATGAGGTGTATTGCTTTTGAAATTAATTAATTAATGATTTTTGAGATTATGTCCATGGTCTCTATCATTACCCTTGTTGTGTCCGAGTTGCTCAGGAATAGAACAACCGTGGACTGCACGTGTCGTAAAATACGACGAAGCACTAAGATCTAAATCAACGTCAGAAAGTTCATTCGGTTGGTGAGCGCGTAGACACCAGAAATGGCTACAAATAATTTTAACGAATGGAAGAGAAATTCGTATCCCGACCCTAACTAAACTGGGATTAGAGGGATGATGATGATGATGATGATGATGATGATGCTGATGATGATGTCTGTAATATGTGCAGACATTTCTTGCGTGTTTCTTTTCTGAAAATTGGCGCCAATGTGTATCGCTAACTTCACAATATTCTCTGGCCTTCAATGACTCTAACATAATTATGTAAAATATTGCTCTATTAACTTGGAAAACAGTGTGCTTGGTCAACTGTTTCTATGTGGCAATACTCATATTTCACTACTCTAATTTGATCATCGGACCAGCATCATTTATACTTCAAGCCCTTCAATAGGCCTAATTATATTATAATCGATTTGGTTTGATCAATTTACCAGTGGTGTACGAAGTACTCAGCAAAATATTAAAGTAAAAGTAAAAGCAAATGGTTGATAAAAGTAAAAGTAAAAAGTACTTAATCAGAATTTTACTTAAGTAAAAAAGTAAAAGTACTTGACAAAAATGTAGTACTTTTAAGTAAAAAGTAAAAATACTCTGAATTTTTTAAGAAAAAAAATTAATCCTCAATAGAAAAGTTTTACACGTTCTAAAATTAGTTTAGTTAGTTACTCGATTTAATTCATAATGCGAACGGAATCTTTAAATTCAGTGTCCGAAATTTCTGAACTAAAAGAATATTCGACAAACATGCGCAGGCTTATATTAGATTTTATATTTTTACATTAGATTAAATTTTGAATTCACAATAAGTTAAATTAACATATGGTCAACTCAGACTCTCTCTCCAGTGTCCTATTAAGTAAGTAGCAGGTGCAATGTGTTCATATTCCTACTCACATGCTGCCTTCACTACCTTCACGCTCCTTAAAGAGCACTCCACCGACTAACGAGTTAATCCCTGCTCAAATGTCTATGAATTAAACCTTAATTTTGTCGCAACTTAACTAGGAATAATATGGCGTCTGATATAGTTTCCCGTTGTCGTTCACAGATCAAACTCGGTCGCCTTTTAAGACAAACTGCAGTTTATGAACGGTTTATTCTTCTGTGTTCCGAACACAACATAACTCAGATTCGTTAATAGAAAAATTATCATTGACATATTGGAAAGGTCTACAAAATATAGCTGTAGGTTTTTTATTTATATTTTTTATATTAATGCTATCATTATTAAATAAAGCAAAAAATATTATATGATGAATTAAGTATATTTTTGTATTTGCGATAATTATCTTCCATCACTTTCACTATCAAACCTATTGTTCTCTACAGAAAATTTTAAAATTAGAGTCAAATCAGTCAACCCACGTACGTACACTGTAGATCATAGGCTTTGATTTAAGTCACACACCTGATTTAGGGCAATTACTGGAGCTAGCTAGTGTACAGATATTATATCGATGAATCTGTATTACTTTCTTATTCTCTTTGTATAAAATTTTTTATTAATTAGTACAAAATTTGGTCATAGATATTCATACAGTTTTCAAAAATTAAGTAACGCGACTTTTTGACTTAAGCAGTTAAAAGTAAAAGTAAAAAATACTAAAAAAATTACTTCGTTACAAGTAAAAAGTACCCAGGCAAATAGGGTACTTCGTTACAAGTAAAAGTATCGCATGAGTACTTTTTACTTGTAACGAAGTATTTTTACTTCGTTACTTCACAACACTGCAATTTACTTCAGGATATTCTTGACAACATTCTTTATGAGAAATGGGACCTTAAAACTTGAATATTCTTTTATTTTGGATCAGTTCTCTATGTAATGAATTATTTATGTAATCTATGAATTATGTATGTAGTTAACCGTTGATACCTGAAAATTAAATCAATGAGTACCATAGAAGTAATATAGCATAAACATTTACTTTCGACAACAACTTATGTTGTTAACTAAAAGCAAGTAATTATGTAAAATATTGAAGGAATATTACTAATGCAAATGTAAGGTACTTAGTGAATCTAGTGATTGGATAAAGTTGAAAGCACGCAGTACGGTTTTGCATATGGTTTTGGTTGGTATACGGCACTATGGTTTTGTATATAGTATTTCAAAACAGCCTGAGATGCTAAAAGATAACAAAGATACATAAAGATAATGATAATTTCTAGAACGTTTGGAATGCTAAGTTTGGTGCTTCTAAGTCTAAATGTTGCACCTTAATTAATAATATTAACGATAGTAATGTAATTGCTAATAATTTCGCGGAATTTTTTTCAAAATTGTACAACGAAAATTCAGGTGATTTGGGTGATAATTTGAAGAAAGATTTTGTAATTATATTGGTGATAATTTGGATATAAAATTTGAAGTTGCTACAGTTGATGATCTTATAAACAAGTTGAAGAAAGGCAAAGCATCTGGATTAGATAATATTTCATGTGAACATCTTGAATATGCACATCCAATTGTTTGCAGTTGCATCACTATGCTGTTTAACTTAATTGTGGCAATAAAGTATGTTCCTGCTGCTTTTGGGGAAGGGATAATTATCCCGATTCCTAAGGGTGACAGGGAATGTGATCATGTCAAAATTGAAAATTATAGAGGCATAACAATTAGTTGCATGCTGTCCAATATATTTGAAAGTTGTATATTACGTTATGTGGGCAATTATTTCCTGACATCCGTTCGTCAATTTTTTAAACAAAAAGTGGGATGTAGTAACGCAATTTATTCTTTAAGAAAAACTATTGAATATTTCACAACTAAAAGCTCTACTGTCAATATTTGTTCGTTAGATGTTTCGAAAGCATTTTATAAAATTACTTTCAAAATGCTATTCTGCAAATTGATGAACAGAAAATTACCAAGAGTGCTAATTGAACTATTGATAAATTGGTACGGCAAATTAAATTCACGTGTTAAGTGGAATGATGCTGTATCAAGTAGTTTTGTCGTTACTTCGGGAGTTAGACAGGGCGGCATTTTATCTCCAATTTTGTTTGCTGTATGTGTCGATTATATGCTAGTTAAACTTGAAAAATCCAAAATTGGCTATTTCGTATCTTCTCTGTGCTGCAATTCCTTTAAGTATGGGGACGATTTAATGTTATTATCATTAACAGCGAAAGATTTCCAGTCTCTAATTGATATCAGCACACATACATTAGTAGGTTTAAGTGTTAATTGTAGTAAGACATACTGCATTAGAATTGGTCCTAGACATAATATTAAGTCCATTAATATGATAGTTGATAACAGAAGCATAGAGTGGGTAATGAAATACGTTATTTGGGATTAATTTTGGTGTCTTCTAGAAGCTTCAAAATCAATATTCAAAACCGTAAACATAAATTTTTTAGGGCACTTAACGCTATCTTCAGCAAAATTGGGGGCAACTCTGCACCTTCTGTAGTAATTCCATTTGTTGAATCATATTGCGTTCCTATTTTGCTGTATATGGTTCTGAATGTGTAGAAATGTCAAAATCTGTGATTCAGAGCCTAGAAAATGCTTATTCTCAATTGTTTAGCAAGTTATTTCGTACTTTCGATAAAAACGCAATTAAGCAATGTCAATTTTTTCAGGTCAATTTCCGATTGAACTTAAGATTGCAAATAGAAGATTTAATTTTTTGAGAAAATTGTGTCTTTCTGATAATACTTGTAAATACTTTAATTGTTTCAATAGAGAGTTATTGCCATTAATTAATAAATACTGCGTGAACGTTAGTGATAACTGTATCTTGCCTGAGAGCTTCCAGGTTGAGAGACTTGACTGGAAGTCGTTATTGCGAAACTACTTTGAACGATCGCTAGAAATCATTTAATTTGTGTATGCTTGCGTTGATTTTTTTTGTCAACTTTAGTGATAACTGTATCTTGCCTGAGAGCTTCCAGGTTGAGAGACTTGACTGGAAGTCGTTATTGCGAAACTACTTTGAACGATCGCTAGAAATCATTTAATCATTTTTTGTGTTTACTTGTATGATTGTATTGTATTTGTTTCTTGTCTTGCTACCTGAGTGGTGAAATAAAGCTATATATAAAAGATGCTAAAAGTCTCTTCAATTGTACCGGCATTTTCATTAGTCAGTTAGTGACTGAAAATGAAGAACGCAGTGGTTTCGGTGTAACCCAAATTTTCCCAAAATAAGAATTTGGAATAAGAAGATTTGTGGGTGGATCTTAATTGTTATTGTTGAATCTTTGTAGTAGAAACTTTAAAAATATACAAATATGAGTACTGAAGCAATAAAATATGGTATATCTCTCGAGTTATTATGCTACGACTTGTGTATCAGAGTGGCTACCGTTGTGTTACGTGTTTGTAGGCAATGCGCGAGATGAAGGACATGGCAGGCAGAGGACCTGGAGGAGCATCGACTGCTTCCGCCGGACACATGTAAGTTGTTGCGACTATTATACTTATTCATTCTCTAATAAAATTATAAATACTTACGGACGTAAGTTGTTGTAGTAGAGGTTTATACTGAGAGCGTTTTAAGTTGAGTGATTTTAAACTTTTCAGCTAGATTTTACCTTTTGGTACGAAGCTTTAACTAAAATGTAACGCCCTTCTGAAGCATTTAGCGTTTTTACAATAGTAGACGAGTTACATTTGTATTATTTAATTACTAAGACATTAATACCTGAAATGAAATATATGGAAGGAATTTATGTATGGAAATATACTATTTTGCATTTGCATAATAAACTATGGACTAAATAATAATAATTTACATAATAAACTATAATAATAATGCGTCGTTAACTGAAAGTTTCGTGAGATTTGTAAATGCTGTTGTGTGAATAATTTATTAATCGCTCTAACATAATTCTAATCTAGTGATAGTTTTAATAAATAATTTAAAGTAAAGTTGCACTACAACATTTCATTTCTTTTTTGGTGTACCTTTTGATAACGACGATGTAGCGGTGTAAGCCTATGCCTAATTGCAAATACTTTATATTGAAACAGAGGTCCTGTAGCCCTAACTAAGCAGATCCTACGAGAGGAGGGTATTCGTGGAATGTTCCGAGGTCTTGTGCCAACGTTTGCTCGTGAGATGCCGGGTTATTTCTTCTTCTTTGGAGGCTACGAAGTGAGCAGAGCTCTTCTAACTCCTGCCGGGAAAACAAAGGATGAACTCGGTAGATATTCTAGTTTTTACTTTATTTTGTAGATCCTATACAACTTATGAAATTATTCAATCTATTTAGATAAACTATATTGATGGAATATCCCTACACAACACTTGCCATGCAATCTACAAGGTATTTAAGTATAATAAGCTATTAAGCTCATATGATATTGAACTCATAAGCTATTTAGCTCATATGATATTGAAGTAATAAGCTACTTAGCTTACAGTTTAAGTAAATTGTACAGATTTATACATCATTCTTGTATCTTAGTATTTAAGTATATATTTATTTTAATTTCTAATTATTTTATCAGGTATGGAGAGGGTGAAATGGGGAAGATTAAAGGGAAAGAAGCAGAGTTGAAAATCAAGTTCGATGTTGAAGTTTTTGTTCGATGTTTAATGGACTTTGGGGATCAGCTAATGACATATGGGTTGAAATATCTAACAAAGTTAGAGAATGTTGTAGGGAAGTGCTAGGTATAGTAAAAGGAGATAGAACAAAGGTGGCTAAAGAGGTTTGGTGGTGGAATTAAAGAGGTACAGGAGGTATTGTGGGAGAAGAAAAAAGCATTCAAGGAGTGGAGGGATGGTAGGACAGAAGAATTATGGGATAAATATAAGGAGTTAAAAAGGAAGACAAAGAGAGTGGTGGCAGTGAAAAAAAAAGATGACTTCTATCAGGGATTGGGTAGCAAAGATGGTGATAATGAGATTTATCAATTAGCTAGGCACACTACAATTTTGCTTTTACAATTAAGGTAAGTAACATAACTAATTCCTGCAGTTTTCTCGTTACTAAAAGAAAACTAGTTTTATGAGCAAAAAAACGAGTTATTCCGTGTAGAACAAAAGGAATCAGACTAGGAAGCCTGGCATAACGATGTCAACGACAAACATTGTACTACCTGCTTGTGTATAGGTCCACTGCGCACAGTGGTTTGCGGTGGTGTGGGCGGTGTTGCCCTGTGGACGGCTATATTTCCGACAGATGTGATCAAATCACGAGTACAGATACAGAGTGGCACGGCTGGAAAAAGCGAATCCTTCGTTGGAATGTTGCTTAAGATTCGTAGAGAGGAAGGTTTGTTAATAACTGCTTTCTTCTCCGTTATCTAAAACTATATCTAATGTCGTTAAAATTGAAGCAATAAAATCAATCAATACTAAGAATTAAACGTCCTGTTCCTCGCCAGAAGGCAAAGTCAGGGACGTCTCTTGCAGACAAACAGGCGCCAAAGCACCGAACGATGACGACTGAGTACACAGAGACCACAAGATAAAGGGAGATCAAAACAGTGCAAGTCCAAGATCCAAGACAAGCAGGTCAAAATTTAGACCTATGTTGGAAAGAGATGGGTTTTTAGCTTGTCAAGGAAAGAAACAAGGTTGTTTTGAATCTGAGTACACAGAGTACACAGAGACCACTTCTCCTAGTGTTTCAAAAACATTGTTATTGGCATCACTGGTCGTGGATCCAAAACAAGAACAAATGCCCCCCTTAGGCTCGCCGACAAAAAATGTTAAACTATATTTTCATTGTTTCAATGGCAATTTCTATGTGTAAATATGTTTGTAAGGGCAGTGGTTGGGGGGGGGGGGAGGATACGAGAGGGAACTCAGTTCCACTAGCACGAATGTTTTCTAATAAGGGACTAGGGGTCATATTTGGTATACTAGGAACCCTGTGTAATGGAAGGGGACCCATCATTTTGTAATGGATGTCTCAATAGCGTAGGGGTAACGTCGTGAAGTTTTAAATGACAGATCCTGAGGTGAATTGAACCCTCGAGGGTTCGAATCCCAGCCGCGCTGATCTGAGAGCAAAATCTCGGACATTCACTGGACTGGTTATACGGAAAATGGACTAAATTGCCTAACGGTTTAAACATGTGGCATTAAAAGTAATAGATATCAACGTAGTGGATCGTTTCACTATCATGCGTCTTTACTGTTTTGGCCAGAAAAGTGTTGACCGTTTCACTAGCTCTCAATTTTCACATTAACCACTGTATACATAAGAGGAAAAAGGCTGTAAGTAAAAAATATGAACTCTGTCCCGGAGCAGTGGTGCAACCTGCCTTGATTTTTGGCGGTGGAGGGGCTTTAGCCCCTCCTCCGCCAAAATTAGGTGACTTTTGCAATTCGTCCATATCCGCTGTGTTTCTTCAGAGGTGAAAAAATTAATCTTCTTCTTCCAAAACTAATGTATGACTTTTTAGGCTTCCTCCTGACTTTAGTACGGTTATGAGTGGGGGTGGGTAAAATACGGGGATACACTCTCTATGATCCGAGTTTAGTAGTGAAAAATTTTTGAGCTCCCCCATAGCATTTTTTCAGCTTTCGTCATATGTTCTGAAGAAGGCGAGGCGTAAGCAAAAAATATGTACATGTATACTCTCAACAAAAATTTCGGCCCCCCCCTTAAAAATTCCTGGATCCGCCCCTGTACGTGTGCTACTTTACACCTATAAATTGTTTTTGAATCTTAAGTCGCCTGTGTCGGGCCATTAGAGTATTTCATGATTTGAAAATAGTCAATTGTATGACTACCAACGGTTCTACGGTATTTAGCAAGATGTCATGGTAAGATTTTGTGTAGTTTTTAGTCAAAATAGAAAGTAGTACGTCTTCACTGATAGTCTGACCTCTGTGTCTTCTATGAGAAATAAATTAAATAAAGTTAACAAGTTCTGCTCACTGTTTATTCTGTTTTAAATGTCGTCAAATCAAAATATTAATCTAATATAATAGCTTAATCTAATATTTTTGTACAATGATATTGCAATTGGTTAAAACAATTTTCAGTTATGAGTTTCCTTGTAGAGGTTTGATTTTACGTTTTAATTCTATATAATCTTTATTTTTTTTCACCAAAACATAGCAGCAAATTCGAATGGAAAACAAAAATATAATTACCCTCTATAGCTACAACATAGAAATCTTCAATGCGATGTACAAACATAATTAAGCACAACGAAAAATCGTATGAAAGTGCTTAACTGCTTATTGTTTACATCGTAATGTACCCGTTTTGTATAGTAGATCAATTGCACCAACGTTAACAGTTCTCAAATTGAAATTGAAAAATTTATGACGTGTCTTGCGGTATGTAAATATTTAATTAATACTGTATATTCTACCTCTTCTTTGAAACCAAGCTGTCTAATTGGAAGTTGGTATTTGATTGAACCATTCTATATAATGTTAACAAACTTTAGAGATGACGGGGCATATAGTTTCTTTTGTTTTTATTATAGTTTATAATTATTCAAGAAGTTTATTGTTGTAAGAAATATTCATATAAAAGTCTGCGCTTTATGAATTAATTAGTAAATCTATATTTGTAAATCTGGAGAATAATAATACATTTTTTAAATAGTAGCATAAATGCATAGGCCTCCTAATTCAAACGTCTGTATTGTAAACAGTTGTGAGTTGGCTTGGTGTCACAAGTTGATAAAGAGATAAACGCAATGTGTATAACGTACTTGTAGTTTGAAAGACTACACTACTGTGACAGACGTTTACTGTGCTTCCATATATGAATTTTGTAGGTATAAGAGCTCTGTATAAAGGTCTCGGTCCAACTCTACTTAGAACGTTTCCAGCAACTGGCGCCCTCTTCTTGGCTTATGAGACAACCAAGAAAGTTCTAGGAGATTTAGCAGATAAAACTGAAATCTAACGAGATCGTGTTTTTCAATATCATGATCTGATCAAATGGGTACTGTGCAAAATATAGTTAGAATATAATTCTGTGATACAAATCATGCATTTTTCTTGAGCAAATCAGTGTTCTCGGCAGTATTGTTGAACAGTACGTGATTATTGTTAATGTTATAGTTAGACATGCTTACTTAATTTTTTATTTATGTCTTGAAAGTCTTACAACTTGTGAAAGGGGCGGCCTGGAAGCAATATCGCCAGTAAGCTTATCAAGCTGAAATGCGCAGCTAGAGATCTTGGGAATTTGTATAGAAGGAAAAGATGATTCAGTTCTGGCACAAAAAGAAAAGCTATAGTGTAAGAGAAATTATTGAAATTTTAAAGATGGAAGTCGACAACAAAATCTTGAATATAAAAAATTTATATTAAAACAGTATCAGTATTTAATTTCATTAATTAAAAAAATACATATGTTTAGCATTGTAAAGGAAAAATTGAGAATTTTATAATAATTGCGAAAACTATTTCGTCGATAGGAATAGATAGGCGGATGTCCTATTGATAAATATCAATAATGAAATTAAAAATGTCCTATATAGGGGCCTACTGTCGATACGATGTCACCAGTAATAAACATCAATAGATTGATGATGAATGGTAAAAAAGTGATAGGCCTATAGGCCTAACATAATCTCTATTAGAATAAGTGTTACATCTTAATCTGTAGAAGAAAATGAGATATATCTTAATCTCTAGTAGAAATTAACACAAAATATAAATCAATCAAGTAACGTTTTCAATGTGTAGTATAGTAATATAAGAATATTAGATTACATGCATGTATTAAGATCAAAACAGGGTTTGTTTCTATTCTAGGGCCCTATATTCTTATGGAAAGGACACTGAAGGTTTATAGAAAGTTTGGCGTGCATATGTGACAATTTTGTCATTCTATCAAAATTTTTGCATTCAATAGTTCTTTAAAATTAGCAGAGCATGCAGTTATGGGGAAGCGGTGTATTTTGAAATTTCGTATTAATGCATATTATTTTTAGCTACTAGGAAGTATTTAATTATTATAAAATATACTGTATATTTTCATCGTTTTACATATTTACTGTTGGTGCTGTTATGAAATGTTGTTAGACGCATACTTACGATTGATAGTTAATTGCTGGATTGCTAGGACTACTGATATTTATTGTGATTTTATCTAGACCTTTGGGTGTCAAATCTCAGGTACATATCCGAGTGATTATTTCTCATGCATATTTAGGCCTATCTAATTAAAAAATGTCATATAATATTAGTTAGAAAATAATTAAATCATATTACGTTTTTCGAGAAATACCATGAGGTTGCAGCTATATAGGCTATATATATTCTGGAGACGTAATACAAAATACACAACGTTTCAACACAACGTTCAACGTTCCGGTAAAACGTTTCTAAAATGGCGCCGACAACATTTTGTAGGGACTCTCCTCATATTAGTATACGAAAAAGACACATTTTTGTCAATTTTAATATTGACTAATACTATAAAGCTAAGGTTAATGGCAGTTTCCTCACTCGAAAGCGATGTCAGTGACGGGAGAGCCCAGGATTTGAACCCGCACATACTGATCCGCGGTCGAATATCTTACCGACGTCGCCTGGAACCAGTGGAGACGTCGTGAAATTCATACATGAATGTCTTGAATAAAATTATAAGTGACAATCCTGTTTTTGTAACATACATACATAAATCATTTAACGAATATAATCGTTTATCGCTTAATTCATAATTCGTTTTATGTAAAATTATTTTGTTTTGCACGAAATCTAAAGCTGTACACTATTAAAATTGTCTCTTAGCTTGTAGATCTGAACAATTTTGTTCTAGTGATTTGCTTTTGAGTACTCTGTACTGTACCGCTCGATTTAATGTTTTCTGGCTTTTACAAAGAGGCCAAAGCAATGTGATATAGCATCAGTTACCGTTATTCTTCTTCCAGTGCACTGCCGTGCGGCAGGTCCATGGCGTATAACTCTTTCAACCAATTCTATCCTAAGCTTTCCTTTTCATCTCTATATATGAATTTGATATCCAACATCCCATGTCTTGGTCTTCCTCTAACTCCCTGCATTCTTCCTTCTATTGCATCCATTAGCAAACCGTCCCCCCTTAACGTTATTATTCTCTAATCAGTTGGTTTACTAAAATCGGCCCCAGTGCAATCTTAGTACATTAACGTATTTGTAAATGTCTTGAGATCTTGTCAAATTTTACAGCTTACTTGATGCGAAGGTTACAATTTAGTTGTTTTTTAAATGGCCATTTCTATAGTGGTGTTATAGTCCATGACAATCTTCGAGACAACTTTACATATTCTTAGCAACTTCTCTAATCATTTCCATGATTTAAATTTTCCATAGCAAGCTTAGATACATTATAAACTTTTTGGAATCCTTTAGTTGTTGACGGGGCTTTGAAAACCAGGTCACTTGTTTCCCAGAGAAACACTTGAACCGTTACGCCATATCATATCATATCGTCTATGCCGTGTATTTCCTCATATTTTTTCAAGCTCAAACGTTTTGAGAAAACTCGTGGTTTTTAAAATTCCGTATAGTTACACACATGACAGACCGCATGTGCAACTTAGTTTCCTTTCTTAGTCGCTGTTTTTGTAGTTTTCTTTATTTCCTCTTTTCCTCTCCTTGGTTATTAGTAATCGTTGCCTTTTGTTGGCGCTACAATAGCGACCGGCGCGGATTTATGAATTACCTCAAACACTCTGGGATTATTTACATTCAAAGCTGTCGACACTCGGTCTTCCAAAGTGGTCGCTCACAATTAACTAACCGCGTGCAACGTGGCTTAACTGAGTGCGCTAAAATCCCCTCCCCAAATGTTTGAACAGCTTGAAAAGATTTAATCGCCTTCCTACCTACTGATTGCTGATAATTATCAGCTATCATTGGGTACATTGGCTACTATTTACCTATTAAGCCTACTATCACTTGTTGATATTTCAATTTCTTGCATAAAGTATTCCTGTCTAAAAATCTCTGAGTGACAGTATCCATCCGGATACTGTCTACGGAACAAACTAAAGGAATCGAAATAAACAAAGCTAAACTCTATCTAGCTATGGCTCTCTTTTTATTATATCATGTTATTGAAAGCAGTCAAATTTATAGGTATTAGCCAAATACTGAAGTGCAATGATATGGTCAGAGTTGGAGAGTGAGCGAATATTGAGAGCAAAGTGAGACTTTGGTGCGAAAAGAATTTATTCGATTGATGAGAGCCATGGTATGTAGGAGTGATTGGAGGTGTAATGGGCAATAAAGAGTGAAATAAGGGATTAACACATAAATAATATAAACATTGTTGAATAGATAGAATGCAATACACTATTTTAGACAAAAGTCATATTTACACAAATTTAATTAAATCGTGTGGTAATGCTACGTTAAAGCAATTGCAAATTAAACAAAATCAAACACGTCTTAACAATTACTACGTTTGGTCCGAATGCGCAAGTAATGGAAAAATGATATATATAGAGAGAAAATAGAGTAATTAAAATTATTTCCATCAAGGAACAATCACACCTGAGTGAGTTACGTAACGCTGCAATTGACGAAGAAGAAGGCGCTTAGGACAATTAAAAACAGAAATTTATTGCAAACTCTGTAAACAAATTTTCATAGCAGCCATCGATCTTGACAGCGGTACCCTTTCGGAAAAATGAAACCTGATGTTCATGTTCATTTAAATTTGGGTTTTTGGTAGATTAAAAAAATTGGGTAGCCCCTTCTTTCACTGATATCAAAAAGAAAAGGACGACTAATTTTTGTTTCTCTATATTTTCGAATTGTGATATTTCAATGGCGCTTATTCTCATTGTATGCAGTAATTCGGTTCTGGTAAAATGGATTTTAGTTTTGTGTCATTCACAAATCCATTCTAACCATGGCTAATTCCAAGGAAGATTTAACTAATCCTGATGATGACCCAGATTTAGATTTGGATAACATTATGGAATCAGTTAAAACTAGCGACCAGATTTCAATTATAATTACTTGCTGACCGGATAAGTTATTTCGGATAAGTTATTCCAAGACCTTCGTCACCCACCTTGGTTGAATACACTGACACACAGCTTTTGGCTGATCCGCAACTTAACCTCGTCACTCATGCAAGTGACATTCCCTCCATTCAGTTGCAGATTCTATTAGCTCAGTTACAGTTAGAAGCAAGAAAAGCTGAAGCTGAAGCAAGGAAAGCTCACGCTGAAGCATTAGAATACAAAACTAAAGCTGAAGCAAGGAAAGCTGAAGCTGAAGCTCGTAGACAAGAAGTTGAAGCACTAGAATTTAAAGCTAGAATTGAAGCTGGAGCTCGTAGGCAGGAAAATTAATATAAAGAAATGGAGCATCGTAGCTTTATGGAACGTCAGAACATTGAAAGCATTCAAGCTCGCATTGATCAAACTAGCGATCCTTTTCGTAGGAATCCCAATCGCTTTTCTATCAATGTAGCGCGTATTACCTTTTATAGCAAATGTATTACAGTAATAAATACAGCTACCCTTTGATCCTCTACCGGTTTATCTTAGTGTAGCTTTGGATCGCACGCTGTCGTATAAGGAGCATTTGAGTAAAACGGCAGTAAAAATAAAGTCACGAAATAATCTGTTGCAGAAATTGGCGGGAACAACCTGGGGCGCGGATGCAATCACATTAAGAATATCAGCGATTGCTCTGTGCTATTCGGTGGCTGAATACTGCTGTCTATCATGGGAACGTTCGCCTCATACAAAACTCGTCGATGCACGTCACAATGACTCCATGCGCATAGTTTCTGGGACAATCAAATCTACTCCAACGCCGTGGCTCCCAGTTCTTTGTAACATACTGCCCCCTCATGTCCGTCGAAAGGAGAAAACACACAAGCAACTGCAGAGGGTCCGTGAAAATCATGCCCTCCCTTTATCACTGGACTTGTCTAATCCTCCTCCCAAGAGACTCAAATCTCGATATCCTGTTCGGGAGATGCTGCAGCACTGTGACCCCTTGGCGTCTCTGTCCCAGTGGAGATTAGAGTGGTCAGTCGCTGAAGTTAGAAACCAACATCTGGTTCAGGATCTGTCTCAAGCGCTACCAGGAATGAATCTCTGCAGAGGAAGTTGGTGCCATTTGAATCGTTTTTGTACGGGTCATGGCAGATGCAGAGAAGTGAGTTTCGCTGGGGTATTTGTGATTCACCGCTTTGCGACTGCGGCCAATTGCAAAACATGAAACATATCTAATAATCGTTGAGGAGTGCCTAATAATCGTAGACAGTCCACCCGGTAGGCGGGTGGACTGTCTACGCTAAGTTGCCTTACAAGTGAAGCAACTATCTGGATTAACGCATACGCTAAAAAACAGTAATAAAGAAAAAATTAGTGAAATCTGTTTCGTCATCCTTGATTATGTTGGAGACGTCCCTGCCTTATATAATGCATAATATTACTTATCAATAAAAAGTACTAGGGAATAGGGAAATCGTAATAGGGAAATCGTGCTTGCTACCTACAGGGAAATCGTGCTTGCTACTAACTCGCCCACCATTAGTTACACATGCTTAATGCAACAGTTCTATTTCATCATGCAGCATATTCACTGATTCCCGAGGTATCGCGCCCTCTGTTGAGACAATGAGGAGGATCTAAGTGTAAGATCTCATTCAGATCGTAACATTGCAGCGTGTGGAACTCACTAGGCCCTCCGTGATGTATCTGTATAGGCTTAATGCGCTGGTGTCTCAATCTAACAAACACAAAAAGCGCAAATTATTTCTTGAATTACCGGATAGTATGCTTCTATTCAGCGTACGACATGGCAAATTTGAAGGGGGGGAGGGTGATCAGATAAATGTCTTTCAGCTGAAGTGTGAGGAATAGGCCAAAGGAGCTGAAGGGGCGGGGGGTTGACTCTTTGTATAACTTGAGTAACTCTTTGTATGCAATTTACATGCAAATTTGCTGTACACTAAATGTGAAATAAGTAGCTGAACTTCTTGTAACTAGGAACTAATTATACTTTTAAATTTGTATTTATTAATTATGTGTAAGACTGTTCTAAAAATCTAGATTATTTATTATACTTTTAAATTTGTATTTATTAATTATGTGTAAGACTGTTCTAAAAATCTAGATTATTTAAAAAGTTAAAATTCTAACATTTTTTTGGCACCAATAGTATAAAAGTTAGTATAAAGGCAACGATTAGAATGCCAATTACAATATATCAACTATTATTGTGATAAGAAATAGAAAGAAAAGCTGGATAGGACATATTATAAGGGGATGGTTTGCTAAAGGATGTAATAGAAGGAATAATTCTAGGGAAAAGAGGAAGACCGAGACATGAGATGCTGGATTAACTGATAACAAATTAATATATAGAGATCAAAAGGAAGGCTGAGGATAGAATTTGTTGAAAGAGGTATATGCCAAGGACCCGCTGTTAGGCAGTGCACTAAAAGAAGAATTTATAAACAACCCTAACCCAACCCACTTCGGCAAATCGAACCCTGGTTATTTATTAACCCTCGGATGGAGAAGGTATTTTGACTGACGTTAATGCAAAACCCCTGGGTCACCCCTGACCCGTGACATTTAGTGTCATAATTTCTCGCAAAAAATAGCAAGAAATAAAGCAATATGCAAAACTTTCCATTTTTATCACTGCAATTAATGGTAAAAATAATAATACAAGATTTAACGTCATTTCCTCATCGAGAGATAATGTCAGGGACGTCATAATCATCAAGAGATCATGTCAGGGTACGTATTAGCAAAAATACTTTGAAACTTCATTAAATTTTAATCCTTGCTAAATTACAAAGGTTATGCTGTGACTTAGTTTAGGCAGACAAGTTTAATGTTTATTATAGTGAATTAAGGTTAAATAATGAATTAGCAGTGATTCTTCTTAAAACTTCGATGAAATCTGAAAAGGCAAAATGTTAGTTATTAATACACACATATATGTACTAAATCACACACAGTTTACCACACTATGTTAGCTGTAGTTGTGGAGTGGTCAGGGTGGACACGATTATGACAGATAGAGCATTCAGTGATCACTTTCCTGTCTCTTGCGGCAAGGCAGTAGAAACATATCTTTCTCTTGCTAGCTGCGGATCTTGTCGACATTTGCCGTGGTGGTTTAGGTTGACTTGCACAGGTGTAGCCAACGGCACTCATGGATGAACGAATACGATCAGATAAGCCCTAAGAATTATCCCGTCGATACTGCAGTTGTGGCTTCATCAAGTCCATGGCCAATGTTTCAATGAACATCCTGCGCTTGCAACTTTCCTTGGAATGAAAATCAGACTTGTTATGGAGAAACAAAATGAATGAATTTACTCCTGCAATATCAAGAAGTCATAGACATGCATAATGGCCAACGACGATTTGACCGCTTCACAATATATCTGTGGCAGTGTTGGTCAACACTGTCAACCCCTCCTTTCGTTCTATTATAATCCATGATCATGTCAAGTTTTTTGGTGTTTCCATCAATCTTGTCGTCATTGTGCATTGTAGAGAGAAGAACAACGCTCTGTTACGTTATATGACACTAGTGTTTTGCTTCACTTAAAGCAGCAATGATGAACCAGCCTCTCTTGACCTACTAGCTAAAAGTTCTTGTGCAATGTCTAAGTTACTTTTTCGGACTGTTCCCAAAATTGTTAACTTCTTCTCAAACAGTTTGTCACCTAGACGTGTACTTGTAAAGAAGTTGTCGCACGTGACATTTCCGCCAGATTGTTCAATTGGTTGCAGGAGACTGAGAACAACCTCTCAACCTAGAGGTTGAGTTCTTGTACTTTCCTCCCGCCCAAGATATGGTTCGAGATTGAATACATAATACGTTTCTGCATCAGCACAATTCGAAAACTTAATTCCATATCGATCTGGCTTAGACTTGATATACTGTCGAAAAGGACATTTTCCTCTAAACCTCAACATCTGTTCATCGACTGTCACGTAAGCTGGTGGTGTGTAGAGAGATCGACATTGTTCAGTAAAAGAATTCCACAAGTCTCTGATGGGTGCAAACTTATCAACTGCTCTTCTTTTATCTCTAGTATCTTTGTCATCAAATCGCAAAAGCGAAAGTATTTCAGCAAGCCTCGATCATGATATGAAAGCTGGTATTATGGGATTTTTCACATATTTCTCGGACCAAATTCTGCGTAAAGAGATCCATAGGGGCCTATAAAGCTAGGATTCTCTAGTTAGGTCATGTGACTCATATCAAATTAGTGTATATATATAAATCAAACAGATCCCATTACCATAAAACTAGAGCACAGCCTTTCCACAGCATTTCGATTAGGCGACCTATGACCTCTCCATTTCAACTCGCAACTGAGTAGGGCATAGATGAAAAAACAATTTAAAACGTATATACAGACTGGGGTAAAAAAGTAATCCCCTAGCGAAATCTCAATAACTTCAACAAAACTCAAAATATATGTACAAAATTTACGGAGCTTCTAGAGGAGGAATTTCTGCAAATATCCTGCAGATTTGGTTAAAATATTTTCAGTAGTTACGAAATTATAGCATTTCTACGAGAAAAGTGCTAAAATCAATTTTAACAAGGCTTTTTGAAATGTCAGTTGTTCCGTTTAAAGCAAATAACGACCCTGAAAAGGGCCGCTTACTTAAGTGGTGGAGTATATGCCTGCACTGCCTTGTTAGCTACTCCAATAAATGATGCTTAAAATTCGTTCTTCTGTTAAATTTATTAATAAATATTGAAGAAAATTTCCGGTACTTTTGTTTAAATAAGCCTTGTTAAAATTGATTTGAAGATTTTTTCCGAAGAAACGCTGTATTTTTGTTACTTCTGAATATATTTTCACCAAATTTGCAAGGTACATTCAAAAGTTCCTCTTCTAGAAGCTACCAAAATTTTGTAACACTATTTTGAGTTTTGTCCAAGTTATTAAGACTTTTGTTTAAAAAAAGCCTTGTTAAAATTGATTTTTTAACTTTTTCGTAGAAGCGCTGTAATTTCTGTACTGCTCAATAGATTTTCATCCAATTTGCAGGCTATATGCAGAAATTCCTCCTGTAGAAGCTCCAAATTTTTTTTACATATATTTTGAGTTTTGTTGAAGTTATCGAAATTTCGCTAGGGGATTATTTTGTTTTGCCCCATTCTGTATACCTATGCAAAATAGATTGAATGAGGAATACCTAGACGGACAAGATTTTTGTTTTGCCCCATTCTGTATACCTATGCAAAATAGATTGAATGAGGAATACCTAGACGGACAAGATTTTATTTTGTAGCGAAAAATATAGGGCAAAATGCGAGTCCGGGGTCAGGGGTGACCCAGGGGTTCTGCATCCGAGCGTTAAACGTTGCGTATTTATAGATAGCAGCCTTTCAACAGTTGCGAAACAAGAAAATTTAGCTGTAAATGAGAAAGATAGAGCAAAATTTATATTAAAAGTAAGAGAAGGTAGAAAAGGCATAGAAGTCGATGACGTTTTAGTAGTAATTTAATTTAAAGTAAAGGTTAACGTCAGTTTCCTCACTCCAAAGCGATGTCAGTGACGGGTGAGCCCAGAATTTGAACCCCGCACATACTTATCCGCGGTCGAGTATCTTACCGACGTCACCAATGGCTCCAGTCAAAATTAAATGAGATCATGGAGATGAGCATGATATTGCGGATTCGGATTGTGAAAAGACACTGTATGAAAACAATATTGTTCAGGATTCTAACATAAAATGATATTTTGCGGCGAAAGATGTAGCTGCAAAATGAGGTAAATGGAAATTTATACTTTGGTCGCAACTCCAGAACACAGACTAGACAGAATAAATGTATAAGATAAACTTTTTAAGGTAAACTGTTAAGGTAAACTGTTTACGAATAAGATAACTGTTTACAAATCCGTTTACACGAAAACATAGGCTCAAGTAAAGTTCATGAGATAGTACGAAAAGTGAACTGAAGTGGATTTCAGGTCAGAGTAAAAGAATGCTGAAAACAGATTAATTTATTAAATTTTACTTATTAAACAGCTTTCAGAGCTTCGCCAGCTCTCTTAAGAGTAATTAACTTAGAAGATCGTATAGAATATCTTACGGACTAAGTTCTATCGAATGAATCATATAACTTTGATACAACACAGTATTCTTAATAACAAAATGGAATATTTCATAAGAAAAGGGCTTTCATAGAACTCTGCTATTCAATATTTGTTTAGATATGCAAAATTAAAAAAAGATCAGAGTTAAATTAAAAATAGTTACTAGCTGAACAAGTGGTACGGTTCGTCAGATTTTCGACTGTGAATGTAAATGCAGTGTTCAAATCCTGATTGCAATTTCTTTCGAGGGATAACGCGGACATCAAACTAAACATTAGTCTTTTAATTCTGGTCCGGTATACCGGTTTTTCTAAGATTGATAGTTCAATCGTCAAAAGCAATACTGATAGATTGCGCTAGCTTAGTAGTTAATTTCAATCGAATAGCAATTCTACCCCAGTCAAACAACATTCTAGACGTATTGATACACCTCGGTATCTCCTTTATAATTTACCAACGAATAGTCCTATATACATTTATATAGAATTTGCAACAAAATATTTCTACAAAACTACAGCTACATTAAATCATCTAGTGGGTTCAATTACCTAGCTTCAAATGATGCGCCAATTTATAATCTTTACCACCATCGTCATCATCATCATCAGTATCATCATCGTCATCATCATCATCAGCATTACCATCGTCATCATAATCCTTGAATCACAGTTTAACAAGGGTCGGGTCTTTTTTGGAGAAATTTTGGAGCTTGGGTGCTCACAAACCGAATGCCGTTTCTGACCTTGGTTTGGATCTTAATGCCTTATTGCCTTTTACGACACGTGCAGTTTATGATTGGTCTATTCTTTAGCAACCCGGACATAGTACGGGTAAAATGCGAATCATCCCGTGAATCATCTTTAACATGATTAATAAAATAAGACAATTAGCAAACCTCTTTCCTGAGGCTACTCTAAAGTTGTGGTCGAGCAACAGATCTGGGACATTTTCATTTACTAACTCACTACTTCTTATGACCTGCCTGTGAGTTGCTAGACATCTTATTGCATCTGGTGCTACCGCATGTGATGGTTCGACAGCCACTGTCGTCTCATTAACAGTTTTCTCTGCACCATTGCTAGCGTCACAATAGTTTTCGGCTGATGTCCTCTCTGTAAAGAACCTCGTTTCAGTGACGGAAGAGTTTAAAATATCAGGTGATTGGGTTGAAGCTGTTACCCGATTAGATAATGAAAACTCGGCAGTTAGTGATTTGGTATCAGAAAACTTTTTAATTGTTGCTTCCTCTATCAAGGCAGCGGAAGAATAACTGTTTGGCGCAGCCGTGAAATCAGATCTGGTAATTGTAGTGTCAGCATTTGGACTAACAATATTATTACTTGCAGCCGCGATTTGACCATCTGATACAGACGCTACTGTAGCACCGACGAAATTTTCTATTGCCTCTTCTAAAATTGCTGGTTCACAATTGTCTGCTGATGATGACCTTAGAACTGTTGCAGAGTCGGTATATTGATTGAGCAGCTCAAAGTTCGGCACTATGGAAGCTTTAGATTTGGAAACCTCAGGTTCAATTTCTCTTCCGCTTTCTTCAAGCCTGATCTGTGGAAATCCGTATGTTTGAGTTACTGACATTTGTTTGATAAAATTTTCTTTTACGCTCGCTGGAATTTTAATCTCTTCTGTTATATCTTTTGCTAAATTATGGCAAACATCTAAATCGTCGCTACTATCGTTAATACAGTCATTTATATCAGCAGCCTTGGTGCTTTCATCGGTTATTGGTCCATACATTCCTCTACTTTTGTGTCTGATACGTAAAAAAGACTCCACAATGACGTTCTCAGTAGTATTGCTAAAATTCACATCACTTGAAGAAATTTCACTACCAGTAGTAATTGAGTTGTCATTCAATTTGTTTAAATTGATTTTTCGCTCAACAACCGTCGGCTCTGACTGAACAAATTTGGATTCACCTAAGCCTTCATTAAGTTTATTCTTCAAGAGATCACTACTTTGCTCCCTGCTCATTGCACTTGAGCCTTTACTTAATCCTACAATGCGCCCTTCATCAACACTATCGCGCTGTCCTACCATTGCATTATATGAGATCTTAGTAGGTCCACTGGTCTGCTTCATGCTATTATCTTCCATATTGTCTGCAGCAGAGCTATTCACTTCCGTCGAAAGATTAACGTACACTTGTCTTGTCGTGATCTCACTCTTCCTATCATCGTGCGTGATATCACTCTTTATACCCGAGTTTCTGATATAACTTTTCTTATCTACGTACGTAATGTGACTCTTCATATCAATCTGCGCACAATTCACACTCGCATTTTTCTGGTTAGGGAAATCAAACGATTCAGTTTGTTGCGCAAGCTGATTGTTTGTGGAATTGCTTTGTTGTTTACTTTCCTGCTTCTCCAATCCCAGCATATCATCATTCACATTATAGAACTTTTCATTTTGTTCTTCATATTTCCGGTCTATCTCTATATCTTTCATGTTAGGTGACTCTTTAATTTGTAGATTTTGGTTCAGATTTTGATCTTGTTCCTGATCGTCAAGTACTTGAGGAATATAGGGCAGACTGAGAGGATCTTTAAGTACATCATATGGTACCATCGGATGCTGATAGGTTCTTGTATTGTTTAAACACCACCGAGCTCCCTGACCAAACACTCCTAAATACATGCAGAAACAGAAGAAAACATCTACACCAATACACTGACACAAGTACATATACCAGAGCCGGCGCC